>LBNU01024382.1:16668-38927 GCA_014162995.1 Artemisia annua | reverse complement strand
AGAGAGAGAGAGAGAGAAAGTAATTGGATGAGAGAGAAAGGGATGATTGGTTAAATGAGAGAAAACCGTATATAGTTTGTTTATGTATTTTTATTAAAAGACGGTTTTGCCCTTGTAGCCTTAATTAAGTGTATTGTTTAATCTGATCCATTGATTTTAAATCTAAAGGTCCAAAATTCTTCTTATTCTTTTTACCAAAAATCATCTTTTTATTTTAACTCACCCCTATATATATATATATATTAATTTTAAAAAACACGCAGCTTTGTACAATCATTTGTGTAGCATACTACTAAATCAGAAAATAAAATATTCTAAGGAAAAACAAAAAGAAACTTGCAAGTTGCAAGTATATAGCAAACAGCCAAACATTATCTTCAACACTCCAAACATAACCCCAAACACAACTCACCCAACAGTCCAACACACAAACACAAACACAAAACCATGAGTCGAAAACGAGAAAGAGAAAGCCAAACACCCTACAACCACACCACCAGCCACAACAACAACAACAACAACAACAACTTCTCCCGCCACTTCACCAAACGCCGCCGCCCACTCCCACCACTCGATGACTTCCCACAAGAACTCAAACCATCATCATCATCTGGTGCTGTGGTCATCACAGGTCTTTCACCAGACTGTTCAGTGCTTGATCTGAAGTCAAGGTTTGAGATCTATGGAGCTATATCACGTACTCGTATGGATTCAGGTGGTGTTGCTTATCTTACTTTTAGAATGAAGGACTCTGCTCAGTCTGCCATTGATGCTTCTCTTGATCCTTCTTTTGGGATCACTCTTAATTCCAATAAAGTATGTTTTCATGGTTTTATTTGCTTACTTTTAATTACGGTTTTGGGTTTTTTTAAGGTTTAGTTTATTGGGTCAATGGTGATGGAGACTTGGTCACATTGCAAATATTAAGTTATTAGTGTTGTAGTATAGTAAAACTAATTCACATTATATGCCCAACAATCTGATTATCGCAAAATGTCACGGGCACTATAGACTATTTAGGACATTGTGAGATTGATTTGTTGTGAGATAGTTAGTTGCCTTTCAAAAAAGAAAAAAACAAATGTACTAGGAGAATTGAGAATTGTTTCAAAGAGTAACACACTTGCATTGTTCTATTGATCAAAGCCTGGTAAGTTTTACCATTGATAGGCTAATAGTAATTATATCTAGCTCATGCTATTATGACTCGATCACAAGTTCACAACCAAAAGTATGTTGTTAGTTGATCAGTTATATTGTTAGTTTTTGTTAGAATTTGGGTGTGTGTGAGTGGTAATAATCCTGATATATTCTCTCAATCATGTAGAGATCACTTTCAGATTGAAGTATTTCGACCCTACGTGCCTCGGGATGGCGAAATCCTCAATTGGATAATTTAGATAATCACACTTTATTTCTAAGGCACGAGAGAACAAAGCAATACACACAAAGTTGTTATGTGTGTTATGTCTGGAAGAGATCAATTCTGTCCTATAAAACCTAACCGAAAGTTAGTTAAATTCGGTTAAAAATGGTTGGCGGGAAGGGACACGACTATTGGGAAAAGTTGTGTCTTTTGGTGGGAAAAACCGGTTGGAGGGAAAAATGGGTAATATCCCGAATCCCAAAAATTGTTTAGGTTAGCGGGACCCCAACAAGGGGCTCTGCCCCTTCACCCCGCACTTAGTTGTGGTAGCATCAATTAGCTAGAATGAGTGTGCACTCTGCTCTTCCTGACTCGACTATAAGTTAAACGTGACTAAGCCTTTGATCTCAAGTAAATGACAATTGCACAAAATATAAGTGATGACACTAAAATCACCAGCAGTTTTTGTAGCACATAACTGTAATCGGTAAAACAGGTAAAGTTGTTTTGCTACTCTAAGCAGTTAACCTTAGTTTATAATACATGATCACTTCGTGCCAGCTACCACGGAAATTCTGAATGACCCATAAGGAACTAGAATACAGTCACTAAATTGAAGCATGGGAGAGGTAAATCATAGATTGTGTAATCTTGCAGGTTCAAGTGATGTGGGCGAATGATGCAGTGCCACAGTGGAGGGAAGGGGTTAAGAAGAAAGAAGTTTCTCCATCGTCATCAAAACTATTAAGACCAGAGCTGCCTCTTAGCAGACATGGAAGAGCAAACAAGCTCGGGTCAACAATTGTGAACCCAAGAGATGAAAAGAATAATACCGACACAGCCGTCAATAATGAGAATAAAAGTGGAAGAAGAGTCGTGAATGTGCCATCAAGAGGACGGGAAATTGTTGCTTACGATGATCTTTTGTAACTTTAGAAGATGGTAAGATGAAAAACCCTGATTCAAAGCATCATAATAAGTTGCTACCAAGATGATTTATACATCAAGTGGTGAAGTGTATATTGCTCTCGGTTAAAGGATTCTTGGTATTAGGGTAGGGGAATGAGAACAAGACATGACATTTGTTTTTGCCGTTCGACTCCATTTGTAACATTAGTGATAATTTTATAGTGATTTGTAATTGGTGTTTGTAGCATTTTGTTTTCTGGATGATTGTACTTGTATCATGTTAACAATAAGTATTTTCTGATAATTTTATGATGGTACTTCTTTTTTCTTTGTATTCTTGTTTGAGTCATTTTTCTACATGCAACTGAAAAAAGGTGAGATTAATGATGAAAATATATGTCTCGCTAGTTGTCAAGCTATCGCATTTTTCTTGTTTTGATTATGCAGTACCACCATCCAAATGTACTGATCAGGTTTACGTATCAATGCATCATGATGTCCTCGCATAAGAGGTATAAGGTTCAAATGTCACTAGATAAATATATGGGAGGTGATTTGCACACTCTCTCAATTGATTAGGACACTCCAATTTAGTGTGTTTGGACATTTATACCCTCACATGGGTGAAAATGTAAGGGTAACTGTGAGGAAATGATTTGCACACTCATACTTTTGATTGGGACACTCAACTGTGTGCATTACATACTTGTACAGTACTTACAGTGTGCTTTAATTGCTTGTACAATTGAGTGTCCCAATCAAAAGTATGAGTGTGTCAATCACCTCCCGTAACTGTGAGGGTATAAATGTCCAAACACACTAAATTAAAGTGTCCCAATCAATTGAGAGAGTGTGCAAATATCTTCCTTGGAGGGGCCATAAAAAGGGTTCCAAAATGGTCACGAGAATACTCTAGTTATATCGTGTAAATCTAAGTCAAATACTCGCCTTTTCTGTATAACTTGAACATGGAAAATTTGTTAACATTAAGAAACAAGATTGATGTTTATCTTATACTCGTAGTAATTTGATAATGAATATTGGGGAGTAGTCTCTTTTAGATAGTGTATCCATGCTATGACGAAATCTGTAAATTAATCGGTCAAAAAGTTAAGAAATACACGGAAACAAACACGTAAAACACGCTAAAAAGTATTAAAAAAAAAAAAAAAAGAAAAAAAAAAAAGGTTAAAATAAGGAACTTTTTTTTAACATTGAAATTGCTACACAGATAACAAATTTATTCTTTACTATATATATATATTTTTTTAGCAATTTAAAGCTTTTTTAAAAGTCAATTAGTCAAAAGAAGACCCAAAAAGTCAAAACTGTTCATGTTCTTGAGTCTGCAGCAATAAACAACCAGTGGCACGAAATTAAAAGAGACAGCAAGAACAAACATCTGATAGTAAATTAACTCTTCAAGGTATTCTCATCAATCCATAGCTACATACATATATATTTATTTCCTCTTTTACTTGCACTTTTTAGGGTTTATATATCTTAAGTATTTATATACACTGTAAAGTTTTTGTGTTTAAACATGAATTTATATTAAAGTTGATAACTTGGTACATATATTATGCCCAATAATTTATATATCTATAATATGCAAGATTATATAAAGTTTATAGCTTCAAGAACCTGAAATATTGTTAGTTTTTTGCTTTTGCAAAAAAGGTGTAAACTGATAAGTACAACCCACATTTGGGCTAATCTGATAAGTATTTGGTGTTTTGAAGGATTGGGAATCTGGTTTCAGTTGTTTATAAGTAGATAGATAGAATGGAAGAAAACGAAAGAGTTGAAGAAAACGAAGAAATATGGAGTTGGGGAGCGGGTACCGAGGGACAACTAGGAACCGGAAAACTTCAAGATGAATACATTCCTCAACTCATTCCTGTTTTGCCGAAGTTGTCTTTTCTTTCGTGTGGCGGGGCTCATGTCGTTGCCCTTACTCCTGGTATACCATAATGTGTGATTGTGTGTTTGTAACTTTGTATTCATGGATTTGTATGTATGTATGTGAATTTATGTGGATGTTTTCTTGGTGTGTAGATAAAAAGGTTTTGACTTGGGGAAGAGGTACATCGGGTCAACTTGGCCATGGGAATTTGGTCAATAGCTTAGAACCGAAATCTGTGGATGTTTTAGGTGACTTAAATATAACCCATGTATCAGCTGGATGGAATCACTCTGGTTTTGTTACAGGTCTATACTCGCTTTTCAAGTGTTTATTCCCCTTATTTTGGTTAAAATTTGATTTTGCCATTTTTGTTTTTGGATTTTAGAGTCTGGTCAACTTTTTACTTGTGGTGACGGTTCGTTTGGTCAGCTTGGGCTCGGTGATTACGAGTCACATAGTTCTCCAATGAAAGTCACACACTTTGCATCGAGGCATGTTGAGCAAATTGCATGTGGGATGCGTCATTCAATAGCCTTGTTGAAAGGTAAAGTCACGTTGAATCTTAATATGAGTTTAGTTAGAACACTGGATTTGAAATTTTGAGGCCATTTTGGTTCAGGCGAACGAGGGAATCAAGTATATGGTTTTGGATCTGGCAAGCGTGGTCAGCTAGGAATATCAAACGAGAAAGTCAAATCTGTAAATCTTCCGCACAGTGTTTGTGGATTAAATGAGGTCAATGTTAATAGTATCATTGCAAATGGCGATCATAGTGCAGCATTATCTGGTGAGTGAGTAGTTTTTTGCTGAAAGATTTTATCTGTCTTAAAAAGTTTGTACTTGAGTTTTTGTTTTTTTTTTTAAATGTTGGTGTTCTTTTGAATTAGCGGATGGTCATTTGTACACTTGGGGAAGAGGATTTGGCACCCCAGATGTGGGTTGTCCCAGTCATGTGATTTCACCATTTTCCGTTATGCAGGCAGCCCTAGGGTGGAATCATGCCTTAGTTTTAACAGGTATAACGTGACAGACCTTTTATTCCATCCGTTCTCCAACTGTTGTAATACACCTTGCGGTTGAAGGTGGTTGCATCATGATGCAGTTATAAGCTAAAATATTGGGTGGTTATGTTTACAGATGAAGGGGAAGTTCTTATGCTCGGCGGGCACCATGCTGTTAACAACACTCTAAAGGAAATCTTGATGAAACGTATGTACCATCCCGACTCTACTACTGTAACACCGAATTCTTGAAATGAAGTTAGTTATCTTTAACCTTTCAAGTTATTAAATGAATGAAACTTTTTCTGGATTAATTAAATCTCCATACAATCTCTTAATTTTTGCTGATTCAATAGGTTAGTTAAGGCTTTTTCAAGACAAATGTTACCTGTAACTCAAAATAATGTTCCCTCGTATCATACAATAATAATATGATTTCATTCTAAAGAGAGGGATTTAGGACGTTGTAAGCACTTGAATACATGTCAGGCAACTTTGAATGTCCAACTTATTTGACCCAATTCATTTTAGCTAATTTTTCTATATGTTACCCATTTGACCCGTTAGCAATGAGCCAATGAATTACAATCCAAATTGACCCATTTTCATACAAATAGAATAATAGATTGAACTTGACACCTCTATTACAAACCTATCTATGATTATAATTGATAACACTAACAATGCTGAATTTCAGAGGACCCAAACGAAGCCCGGGTAGAAAAAATTGCTGATCTTAATGGGATAAAGGCTGTGGGAGTTGCATCAGGGTCAGAGCACTCTGTCCTTACCACAGGCAAGCGTTCTGGTCTAGATATTTATCATCATCACAAGAATGGTTCATGCGCCTAAGCTGCATTCCAATGCACTTTTTGCGTGTCAATATATAAACAAGTTCACATAGTAGCATAAATTTGATAGAAATGTAACTCTTACGCATGTTATTTACTCACTGAACACAAACTTTATGCAGAAAACGGAGTGGTAATGACATGGGGATGGGGTGAACATGGTCAGCTTGGTTTAGGGGACACATCTGATCAGACTAGTCCTCAGGTAGTGAACATGGGCCAAAACGGTTCACACGAATATATAACATCCAAAGTCCACTGCGGAAGTGGCTTTACATTTGTTGTTCGGTCTTGGAGTGACAAACAGCCTTGAAAAGAGTGAGCTAGAGTGTTAAGATGACTGGAGTTAGCTTCTTGTTTGAGTTATTAATGAAGATAGTAACAATGTAACATCACCATTGAGAAGAACTGGTTCATTCATCATAAACTTATTAAGTTGATGACGCTGGTTTGTTGGATGACCTGTCAGCATTTTTTTGAACTCTTGAAAGATAATACATGTATTGAGTTTGATCACAAAGTCAATACAGCTTAGAAGATGATACAGATATTTGAATGAATATAGAGCTTGTGACTAGTATTCGAATATGTATTGTGAACAGATTTTGGACCTACTTTGACTGATCAACGAATGTGAAAAAATAATTGGTTTATTCAACTCCTTTTCATATGATCTTTGATCATATTTTGTTGCTACTTTTGTCATGAATCGTTTAATACTGATACTATGTTTTTGACACATATATACCTTTGCTGCTTTGCAGATCAAATCTCCATATAGCTAAGATTGAACATAAACCAACATCATTTAACAAATTATCGTCCATTATAACTTTGTTTGGCTAATACAACAACAACAACAACAACAAACCCAATCCCGCTGAGGCTTTGTTTGGCTAATATTGAGATAAATAATGCTAGATGTTAATCATGTTACTTTTTAATGACTAAAGTTATACTATTAAATACAGACTTTCCAGTTTGACGTTCTAGGCGTGCACCATCTTTCAAGTCCACACACGATTTGGTGAGATTCATATGCATCTTAGTTGATCGACTAAAGTAACTTTTTAGAAGAGAATACATATTGTAGTACATGGTAAGGTTAAAAGGACAGAATTTTCTTTCTTTGGAACAGCGGTCTAACCAAATTATTCTTGTCATCGTTCTGACTCTTTTCTGATCACCTCTAAGTGTGTACTGATTGACAATGGCGGAGCTTGAATACTTTTCCTTGAAGGGTTGGCTTTATGAAACCTTTTGTATGGGGTGGGGGTCGGGATGCTTGTCAAATCATAGTTTATGTATTAAGTTTATAGAATGCATAATAGATTTCTCCTTAGGCTAAACACAGTAAGGGAGGGGATAGACCTTTATTTTACATGTCACGTCAGCTTTCTCTCTCCGACGACCTACATGCGATTTTTTGCCACAGTAAGAACGACCTTCATTTTTTTTATAAAAACAAAATTAAGTTTCTCCCTTTACAACTTTTTTAATATAGTACTACAAATCAACTACTAAAATTGGTCGCAATAGTTTTGTTTCAAAAATAAGAAACAAGAACTAGCAGCTTGTATACTAAGCATAAAAACTTGTACATTTCGACAAAAAAAGAAAGAGATAAAGACGCTCACCATCATCATCCTCAAAAGAACAAGTTGCTTATCTATCATGTTAAAAACAGACCAAAACCTAAAAGAACAAGCTCCTTTTGTTTGTGTTTAGTTCGCTCACCATCATCATGCTCAACACACACACACTAACACACACACTAAGAAAAAAGAAAAGAAAAGAAAGGAGAGTGACTATCGGTCGCTGATGCGAGGATTGCGGCCTCACAAAAGGTTTTACTTCTCAAGGGATCTTGAGAAGCTTGCAATCCTCCATACAGTGTACCTGATCGTTGTAGTGTAGTATAGGTATGTCCGGGGGATTGATCGTTCTCTAGGAGAATAGTGTCGTTAAGATTTGAAGTGTAAGTCAACTAGGTCTAAGGGTGAGGGATGATTCTTTTTGTATTTTATGTTTTATGAAAGCAAGTAAATATCTCGATTTTTGGAAGAGTGGTCAGAATTAGTTGCTAGTCAACTAACCCAAAACTACTAATTAAACAAAATAAAATAAAATAATTAAGAAAATAAAAGTGGTGGACTTCTTATATGAGACAAATGTGTTTACTTAGATTTCATTACTCCCTATTTATCTCTTGTTGATTTGTTGAATGTCACAATTGTTTAGTTGAAGGGTTATATTCCTTAATACCAGTCGTGGGGGCGTGCACGTCCTTCCCCAACTCTATGAATATCTATTTCCTCTTATGACGACACGTTTAGTATCCTATCATATAATCATCAACATCTACTCATGCATTAAATATAACCAATAAAATCGTAGTACACATCCGATTACGTTTCTTAAGACGTTCAAACTTGTTACACAAAGGAGGTTAGCTAGTTTTCTTAAGCCTAACGCGAGTCAATCAACCAAACAATAAACAACTCATCAACAATCAATAACTAGGTTTCATTAGATCTAAACAAACACTAAGTAATCTAAGCTAGCATGGACCTTGGGGAGGTCTCAGGTTCGAGTCTCACCATGGACCTTCAGGGGCCCGAAAAAATAGAAGCAGGAGTTGGGTTTATCCCCTAAGGAGAAAGGTTCGATGCTTGCATACTGCCAATTGGTTGTCACTGTGGGCTCGAATCACTAACTACTAACTCGCCGTTCAAAAAAAAAGTAATCTAAGCTAGCATGTTAATGTAAAGAAAAGATAAACAATTAATCAAACAACACATAGACATAGTGAATGATTAAAGGAAAACTTATCTTCAATTGAACATGAAAGAAAAGAGGGTTTGAAACCCTAAAAAATCTGTAAAATTCGGACTAGGATTTATGTCTCCAAAGTTGCACACTAATGAATGAAAAATCTAAAACTATATATCGATTTACAAAGGTGACGGCGTCAGGTTATTAGTCCTGACGCCGTCAGCTCGCCGTCATTAGGGTTTCTTGTTGTGCAATCAAGCCTTCTGACGTCGTCACGTTCAAATCTCTCTGGGCCGTCTCTTGTTAATTTTGTACCAGACGGCCTACATCCAATAACACCTGACGCCGTCAGGTGTAATATCTTCAAAAGTTCTCTGGAGCGTCACTTGTAATATTTTCCACCTCTTGAATCTTCAAGTGACGGCGTCACCATTTGAGGCGTGACGCCGTCAGGTGTAATTTCCTGAATTGTTTTCTTGACTTTGTCGTTTTCTTCACTTTTGAGTCCAAAAACGTCCCAAATNCCAGACGGCCTACATCCAATAACACCTGACGCCGTCAGGTGTAATATCTTCAAAAGTTCTCTGGAGCGTCACTTGTAATATTTTCCACCTCTTGAATCTTCAAGTGACGGCGTCACCATTTGAGGCGTGACGCCGTCAGGTGTAATTTCCTGAATTGTTTTCTTGACTTTGTCGTTTTCTTCACTTTTGAGTCCAAAAACGTCCCAAATGCTCCATTTTCCAGAATTCACGCCCCAAGTACCTAAAATGCGAAAAAAACGATTTGAGGCAATATTTGACCATATATTTACGATTTAAGGCTTAAATGACCCCTTAAATCCTTATCAAATATCCCTACACTTGGGATTTGCTTATCCTTAAGTAAATGAGCTTTTTCACTAATTAAAATACAAGTTATGGGTCATTTAACATGAATATAAAAGTAATTACAACAAATGATCGTTCTACCTTAGTCAAAACAAGCACGGAAATTATACACTAGTACCTTACATTAAGTGTTTGGATACTCTCATCTCTCGGGTGTTATAAGTTTATATATTACAAATGAAAATGGAAAATATCACTCACTACCTGTCATAGCAAATAGATTACCATAGGCTTGGGAAAGGATCAAAACCTCCACCACTTTGGCGTAAGCACCTAGGATAAACTATCAAAGAGGTCTTTTAAAGAGTTGTAACGTTAGGTGTAAGGGTATGGAAAACACGGTTTGTTGGATAAGGGATAATTTATTGGTGGCAAGTCAATTGTCTTGGTCAATTACATGTACAATGAGGCGTTGCTAAGCCAAGACTAGACTCAATTTAAACTAACTACGACTCTTTTTGGTATTTTTCAAGACACTATAATAACTTAAACATAAATAAAAGAAACGGGATGGTAGTCCATATGTTTTTTCTACTTTTCTTTTTCTTCTTTTTTTTGGTAAATTGCAAAAATGGTCACTAACGTATCGCGAAATTGCAAAAAAGCCACCGAGTCATAAAAGCATGCAAAATTGCCACTAACGTTCAGGATAAGCGCAAAAAAGCCACCGAGCCGCACTGTTCACTAACTGTCGTTAGTTTTCCTCGTTAAGTGCAGTGAAATGACTAATATACCCTCGTCTTCTTCCCCATTTGAATTTCTTTTGAATTTCCAATTAATTTAATTCCTAAATCAAGAACATCAAGAACAAAACCCAGAAATGCGGAAATGCAAACACAGCCACCACCACCACCACCACCACCACCCTCTACCACCACACAACCAACACCACCACCACCTTCCACCATAAAGAACATCATCATCTTCTAAACAAAAAATAAAAAACACACAACACGCACAAAGAACATCATCATCTTCGACAGACAACACACAAATTCATTATTATCCTCGTATAAATGTCGTGAATCATAGATTTACAATGAACAAATTTATATAAATGTCATGAATCATAGATTTACAATGAACAAATTTATCCTCGTATAACAACAATTCGTATTATTGATAGGCGAAAAAGGAAAACAATGTATCTATCTTTACAATGAACAAATTTATATATATGTTCCAATAATTCAACAACACAACATTAATCATGTAACTAAGAAGCACCAAATAATTAGATATCAACATCACATAAAGTTCCTTGATATCTCCCTGAGGAATTAGAAAATGGAACCATAAGATGTAGACATGACACTTTCATGTGATAATATTTCGATCTCCATATTCCCATCTTGGATCGTATTTTACCTTTTAACATCACGCTTAATGCAACCTTATTTGACGATTTGGCTAACTCCAAATGTTGCGATAGTGCACTAGACAACTCCACATTTTGTGACGCGAGATCCAAATTATAATTCCATTTTTTCCTACTGTGCTGGTGCCATGAGCTAATGACACCATTTGCCACAGTCTCATCCTCGAACATAATTGTAACATCCAATTTCTTGTATTGTATAGACATTTTCTTGTCCGGATTGAATGAATAAAGATCAAGAGTGTAAGACGCATCAAGGTGATGGTCCTTAGATAACATGTACTTGTTGATTGATGCACCAGTTACTATAAAGACTGGTTTTCTTGGCTTGAGGGTTGCCCAAATGATTAGAAGGTTAGACCAATCATTATCATCAATACGAGCAAGAACGAAATGAGCGTTCTCATCAATATTGAGCGTCTTGACCCTACATCGGTCGATTGTCTTGATGCGCCTCTAGCTTTAGCCATTTTTCGAATACTATAAACTGTGACGAGATCACGTACTGTTGGTTGTCTTATAATTAGTAAAAATTGGTTTATGAGTATCTCCTTTACCTTTTTCTTTTCATCTGACACTCTTGGAACAATTTTTAGTGTATGATATACTACAGCATGATGAGTGATGACTTATATTACAAGTGTTCGAGTTATGGATTAGTTATTTGTGTGTCCAACAAATGATTTCGGTATATGACTTATAACAATATATATGCAGTGTAGATTTGTAGCATTTGTAAAGAAAGCGCCCTCTATTTATCCACTGGGTGTCAAACTTACACATTACATTAAAATTGATAATCATAGATTTATACGAGGATAATAATGAATTTGTGTGTATGATGATGTTCTTTGTGCGTATGGTGTGTTTTTATTTTTTGTTTTGAAGATGATGATGTTCTTTGTGGTGGAAGGTGGTGGTGGTGTTGGTTGTGTGGTGGTAGAGGGTGGTGGTGGTGGCTGTGTTTGCATTTCTGAATTTCTGGGTTTTTGTTCTTGATGTTCTTGATTTAGGAATTAAATTAATTGGAAATTGAAAAGAAATTCAAATGGGGAAGAAGACGAGGGTATATTAGTCATTTCACTGCACTTAACGAGGAAAACTAACGACAGTTAGTGAACAGTGCGTCTCGGTNTTTTTTTTTTTTTTTCATGTTTTTCGATTTTTTTTCTTCATACACTCTTGCCCTACCATCCAAAATAATACATCGTAGGGACCTCGTTTTCTCCCTACACTTGAACTTTTACATAATTAAAAATAAAGACTCGAATTAAAAAAATTGAAACACTTGGAGTACTTTAAAACATTAACGCATATATGGGGGTAATAAATGATGTTCTTCCCCATTACTCCATAACGCTAGTAATTTACCCATGAGTCACAGTCGTCCCAAAACAATATGTACAAGATATGACTCGACTTAGCAACCATGTAATCAATTAGACAATTAATTAAGGGTTTAAACATGTAACAATAATGCACTAAAGATGAGTGCATACAAGGTAGGCTAAGACGATTTGGGTGTACATTTGGGGGTGGATTATAAACAAATTCTTCCTTTAAGTATAATGCTTAAAGTTAGAAACGAAAAAGATAGGCTCTGAGTGGTGTACTAGGGGTATCGTGTACTAAAAATGAGTACATCGCAAAGGTGTAGGGGAATTACTTGACCAATGAAGTTAACGTAATTATAATACAGGTGTAAAACAAGAGTTATCCTAATGTCTCTTATCATGTAGTATATCCTAACTACACGAATGTAGTCTCACTAGCGGTCTCGGGATGCATCGCTAACGCAAGTTCTAGAATCTAAGTACTACCGGTACACTCACAAGCACTAAAGATAAATGCTTTTTCCTAAAGATTTAAAGGCGAACCTCACATATTTGGGGTGTAAATTTTTAAGTGGTATAGTTTTTGTGCTAGTCATATAATTCCTATCTATGAGACGCTTATTAAGACTAAAGTTTCACTCCTATATGTTGCAAAAAATTTTAAAATTGATGCCAAAATTATCCTAACAAGTATTTCTCTTAGCTTTATTACACATTTACTATTAAACAAAACAGACATCAAGTGGAGTTATAGTTTCTAATGTATCCTAATTTACCCTCCATACACTTAAATCGAACATTGTCCCCAATGTTCAAAATAAAAAATGTAAAAGTAAAGATAAATGAAAATGAAAGAAACTAATACTCCCCTGATTCGCTCGGTATGGACGATAGTGGGAACATGGTTAAATCCTCCTTCAAGAAAATGAACATAATAAGCTTCACTCCTGAAATATAATCTTCTTGTCCAATATAACCTGTAAAGAACTAAGAAAACAAACACAAAACCTCGCATAAAATTGGCGGTAAATTCGATATAAAAGTAAAGCCTAGAAAGCAGTTTAAGATATAATGCTTGCAAAATAAATATTTACAGATTCCTGGTGTTTTAAAATTAAAGATTTTACGAAACTATACAATTCCAGCAGAAAAACAAAACCTGGAAATTTTTTCAAAAATAACACTTGACGTCGTCAGGTTGTAACTCCTGACGCCGTCAAGGCTGATCTGAAAGAATTCTTTATATTTTGTTTCTGGAAAATTTCTGGAAAAATCAAAGTTTTAACACCTGGAAATTCTGTAAAACATTCGTTGTGACTCGATACAAGCATTTGACTCTAAAAAATACTAATATATATGCTAATCTCTTAATTGTTATTGTTCATGTTCAATTCGTTCCTAAAAACAAATAGACAAAAATACACCGTTGGTCCCTAAACTTTTCAGAAAACATTACCATGCCCCCTAAGTTTGCATTTTCGTCGCCGTGCGTCCCTCCACAAGTTTTTATAGGCTGATTGCGTCCCTTGACCCGTTTTCCGTTAGTCAACGCCCCGTTATTCCTGTTAAATGACTATTTTGGCCATATATAATGTCATCCATCCCCCTTTTTCTTCATTTCACCCGCACACAAAAAAACCCATCTCAGAAAAACCCCAATTTCCCAAAAATTCAATTTGAAAACCCTAATTTAAAACCCTCTTAAGGTTTAGTAACTGATGATTACAAGCTTTGTGAAGAAGTTATGGTTGTGTTATTCATACCATGGTTGTACTATACTTGGATTCCTTACTTTGCCTCAGCCTACAAGGGTTTTGAAGGTTTATCTTTATTCAATTTATCTCTGCTTAGGGTTTCAAATTTGGGGTGGGTGTTGTTGCTTATACGAAACTAATCTTATGTTGCTGATCATTATTTGAGCTTTCCATCAAGCAGTTCTTTCAAGTGTAACCTTTGTGTGCTAGGCATCCAGTATAATACATGTGGTAATCTTTAATGAACTCTAATAAAGGTACTCATATACCTATTCTAATGTACCTGTAATTCAATTGGTAATTTTAATACTTTTATGAGAATTAGATTAATTTTGACTTCTCGTTGGAGTATTTAGGTCCTATTTCCTTTGCACATATAGAGGTTTTTTTAGTCATAAATTATCAGCATAATTTTTTAATTTACCTATTAAATCTTATTTACTCTGTTAAGATCTCCTGAATTGGTTTGTTATAAGCTATATCAGGTATGTCACATGAATAAACCGATACCAAGTCTTTTAGAGAGACGATCTTGTCGCATCGTATGGTGTTTTTTAGATGGATCACTTGATCCTGAAAATCTCATGAATGTTTCAGCTTTGAATTACCAACAGGTTAACCAATCATGTTGATAGCAAATATACTGTGAACTTTTTAAGTGAAAAAGCTGAAGTTTGTGGCTCACCTGAAGTACTTGCTTCAATGCCCTCAAATATGAAGAACAAGAACATCCTCATGCTCAAATGATCTCAATGATAAGGTTAGTTAACTAATGAATGATAAAACACATGGTTGTTACTAGTACATTTAAAAATATATAGTTAAACAAATGTGGGATGTATATAGCTGTCATAGTAAGTTTGGTGAATTGCTGGCTCTTTGTTTCTTTTCACCTATATAAACTCTTAGGCAATTGAATACAAAATAAAGTATTGTTTTGAGTGTAGTAGTCGGCTAGTTGGGGTAAAGTTAACTGTTGCAGAATGACTTGTAGTTTTCTGTTACTAAGTTCTTCGAAGTTTATTGTTGTCAAATGCCATTAAGATGTTGGTTACACACGAATCTATCTTCTCAAGCATGTCTCATTCTAGAACTTGATTGAGGTGTTTACACTTTATAGTCGTAAAGATTTCAATTTATTAGAATCACTAATCTATATTTCATTCTTTTGGGTAAATTTGGATCTTTGTATTAGAGTTTTGGGTTTGTTTGGGCCGAATGAAAAACATAGCTTATACTCCTTTAGTAATAGTTATATTTACATAGTTATGAATGAAATTATGAGGATAATAGAATAACATAATAAGATTGTTATCACTAAAACAAACACAATGTGACCCGACTGGTGTAAATTTTGCACGTCCGGCACCGAATTCAGGTGCGCCCTTTTATCTATGCTGGTCAACCTGCAAATGTGTTTTCAACTGACTCTATAGCAGAAGATGGCACAACTGGTGTAAATATGTTTCAGCCGCCTGCACATGTGTGGTTATGGTTTGTTCAACTTCTTCTTATTTCTTACTTTTTACCCTCCTATTAGTATTGTAAGTTTGTCAAGAATGTGAGTTTTTAACCCTTTATTTATTAACCTGAATTGAGGGGGAACTATGACTATGGGTGTATAGAGAAGTATTAACAGTCTATGGTGCCTCTGCACTCATATTTTTTAGTTGTGCTTCCACAGGGGGGTAAATAAATCTCACGTTTGAGCTACTTCGTATTTGCTTACGGCTCAAAGGTCATTACACGTGTTTGTCAAAATCTATCATTATTTTACTAAAAATATATGTAACAATGTTTGTGTTCTTGATGTTCTTGGTGTTCTTCAATTTAATGAATTTAGTTACTAAAGAAAAATAGTTCTCACTTGGAAGGACCAATATGGCAAGAAAACAGTGAACCTTATTAATATATTGTTTTGAGCGGGAACGATATCTATTTAAATAGACTTCATGGACATGTTATGTAATTTAGTCTTAATGCAATACAAGAAGAAAATGACATAAAAACTCACGGATCAAAACCATCAGATTGACCTGGCCTAGAATTTACCATATTCACCTAAACCCATACTGACCCATTACCCAACCTCCCCGACCCACTCATTTTGCAACTTGTACACTTTTATTCTGAATATTATTATTTTCAACTGATGTGTGATGGATGACCTGATCACTTGGTCCTTTGCTGTAGGACCAACTTAGTGCTAATATTATGCTAGATAACTGGGAAGAAAATTTGGCTATGATCACTGCTAACAGGACCAAAGACGACGAACTGGTGCTTATTTATCTTGGGGACTGTTTGTGGAAGGAAACTAGTAATGTAAATGTTACATATTATACACTAATTTTACTGAAGCATACTATTGTTAATGTACTAATTTCAGGTTGTAATTTTTTATGAACGATTTAGATTATTGCAGCCCACATTTGCTACTTAGTTGCTGAAGCAAACTTTGAGCCTTATTCAGACAGTGCTAGACTCTGTCTCATTGGTGCGGATCATTGGAAACATCCCCGAACATATGCCTCTCCAGAGGCCATTCAGGTGCATGCTTGTATCCAATTACTACTCTCAACATGTAGAGGGTAAGGGATCAAAATGGTTTGAGCCAAACCAGCTAAAAATATTATATGGGTTAAAACGGGCTGGAACGAGTTGATCCACTCCATTTGTATTCTGTAAACTCTAATTTTGCACGTCGGTACCTAATCTGATGCATAATTGTTGATCGAATGCCTTTATTTTATTGCAGTCATTGCTCAAAGGTAGATTTTTGCGGAACCAAAGATTTGCAGAAGTTGAAAAACAGAGCTCGGTTGCTGCGAGTGACATAGGCCTATTGAGGAAAACACATGTTGTAGCTGATATAAGGTGCTGTATAGTTGGAGCGAGTCATTTCCTTTCCTCCATGTCAGCAGTTGGTGCACATGGCATTCCATGTTGGAGTTTATTATCGATAATTTGGTGGACGCTAATGGCAGTAGCTAAAATGTCAAGGAAATTTCAATTTAGTGAGCAGATTTGTTAAAGTAACTCACAGTGAATCAAATGTAGTAGCAGTCTATTATTTAAACATCATGTATCTGAATCATGAATTTGTAACAACATTAAGCAAGTATATTATGTAACTTTTTCTTTTGAATATTCACATATTTTATTTGTTAACTATATTTATTATTGCCGATTCAAGAATGATTATAAAGTTAGATAATTATTGGATTGTTTTTTGATCGAGTTTATGTTTTTTAGTGGAGTGGGTGAATGAGATTTAAGAATGGTGGTGCTAATTTTAGAGAGAGAAACAGAAATTTAGAGAGAGAAGCAGCAAAAATAGAAAAAGAGAGGGTGATGGTAGTGATGGTATAACTTTTTGATTAAATACACCGTTCGTCCCTAAGGTTGTACCACCAACATAATTAACCAAAACGATGAAATGACCATTTTGCCCTCATGTGCAAGGCACATGGGGGAATATAAGAGACGTTGACTAACGGAAAATGGGTCAAGGGACGCAATCGGCCTAAAAAAACTTGTGGAGGGACGCACGGCGACGAAAATGCAAACTTAGGGGGCATGGTGATGTTTTCTGGAAAGTTTAAGGACCAACGGCGTATTTTTGTCAAACAAATATGATCTTCCCTACACTTATCTTTTTGTAAAATACCTTTATATGTGATTAAGACGAAGTTAAAAACAAAGAAAAGTATTTTCACAAATCATTTGATACATGAACAATAAACAATTAAGATGAAACATATATACGGAATCAAACAAAAGCAAATAAACAAACAAACAAATAATTAAAAAGCTTGGGTTGCCTTCCAAGAAGCGCTTTCTTTATTTACGAGTCTTGTAGATAGACTCAAAGTCACGTCCTATTACGTGAATCCATCCTCCGTCACATCTTCTAGGTCATCTTCTATCTTAGTTTTGTATTCGAACCTAGTTGCAAACATTCTTTGCAGAACCCAAATAGTTTTTTCATCACATAGTCTACTCCTCTCCTTTTATCCTCTTCATTCCTATAGTAGACTGATTGCTTAAGTTCCTTCTCCAAGTTTGGCATGAGACGAAATTGTTCTATCTTATAGGGCATTTGATAAGCAATTTCGTTGGTCTCATCCTCGAACTTAACTATCCCTAGCGATGGGTCATAAGTCATCTTAAAGACCTCTATGAACGGTTTACCCAAGACAACATTTGATAAGGAAGGGTCTACGGCGGAACTAATGTCCTCTACTACTACAAAATCTGTGACATAGGTGAAATTTCCTAAAAGCACATGCATCCCTCTAACTCTTACAATGAAATTACTCCTCTTATTAGGGTCTTTGGGGTCTTGCCTATGTAAGAGTTGCTTTTTAATTATCCAATTGTAGTAGGTCCTAGTCATTATGTTTATAGGGGAGTAGAGGTCAATATAAGCTTTCCATACGTGAAGGCGTCCTATGTTGCAAGGTATGTTAATGTTTCTAGGATTACCATGTGCAATGATGGGAACTCTTCTTATGAAGAATGGGCGAAGATCGTGCAAAAGATATGTGTGATAAGCTAATTCTTCATCCGTAGGAAACTTGTCAAAATAATTCTCATCTACCTCCTCTACTTTCTCCTCACTAACTTCCTTAATTTCTTCCTTAGAGTCACTATTGCTCTCGACTACACTCTCATTATCTTCTCCATCACCACTCCTATTTGGTGGCATAATAGTGATGGCGTTAACAAAGTGGACGTGTTTGGATGATGAAGGATCCTTGATATTGCTTCTGCCACTTGTGTTTCTCATGTCCTTACTTGACGAGATTAATCCTTGGTCGTTGAGGTCCTTGATCAAACTGTCAATCTGATTGGTCATCTCGTTTTGTTGTTGATTGAAATCGGCTTCAAACTTTGTTAAACGAGCTTCTTGAGATTCCATAAAATTAGACATCAATCCTTCAAAATTGTTAGAATTATTGTTGGGAGGATTATTGTTGAAGGTACAGTTCGAGGACGAACTGTTTGGTTGAAAACGATTAGGTGGGTTGGAAGAATTATTTTGGGGTCCGTTTTGGTTTGGTTTCCACCTAAAGTTGGGGTGATTTCTCCAAGAGGGGTTGTATCAATCACCGTAAGGGTTTGGCTCGGGTTTGAAAGTGAACCACTTTTCTCGGGGAGTTCCGTGCAATCACAAGTGTCGTGAGGACCACTACATAATTCGCATGAAGAAGTGATTTTGTTCACTTGGCTTGAAGGTTTAGGAGCTTCGTAGGATTTCATGAGAAACTTGACTTGGTCTTCAAGTTCCATGATCCTACGGTCGGGAATGCTTGAATTATTCAAAGGCAAAGATATTGCTTGGACCGTTTTGTTCAAATCGCGGGGGTCATTCCAACATTCGTTGTCATAGAGAGCAAGATCTTCTATGATTCCCCACGATTCTTCCGCATTCTTGTCATGTAGCTTGCCACTGGCCGCATGGTCAATGGTTTGCCTTGTGGATTGATTGACATGATCATAGAAAGTTTGTACTTGGAGCCAAAGATCAATGCCATGATGAGGGACTTTTTGGAGTAAGTCCTTAAAACGAGTCCACGCTTCNCATTCCAACATTCGTTGTCATAGAGAGCAAGATCTTCTATGATTCCCCACGATTCTTCCGCATTCTTGTCATGTAGCTTGCCACTGGCCGCATGGTCAATGGTTTGCCTTGTGGATTGATTGACATGATCATAGAAAGTTTGTACTTGGAGCCAAAGATCAATGCCATGATGAGGGACTTTTTGGAGTAAGTCCTTAAAACGAGTCCACGCTTCATAAAGAGTTTCACCTTGACGTTGTTGGAACATCAAAATGTCATTCCTTAGCTTGGTAGTTCTCCCTGGTGGGAAAACTGAGCGAGGAAACGAGAAGTGAGATCATCCCAAGAGCTGATGGACCCCGCGGGTAAATGCTCAAGCCATTGACTAGCTTGGTCACGTAGAGAGAATTGGAAGAGACGCAACCGTGTCGTCTCTCGAGTGTCAACATCAAGGTCTATAGAATCAACGATTTTAAGGAAGTCCTTAAGATGTTGGTTTGGATCTTCGGAACGAAGTCCATCGAATGCACATCCGCTTTGCACTACCCGGATGGTATCGGATCGCAAGGGAGACACATTGGCTCCTTGATTGAGCTCAATGATGTTTCGATAGCCTTGGTGACTAGGTCGGGAGTATTCTCCTAAGGTACGTGCTCTAGGTGGTTCGGGCGTGGGTTTTGATGGTTTTGTTGTAGTGGGATGATTGGGTCTAAGATATTACCACCCTCCATGATGGCAGATGATATGGATTACGAACCAAAGAACAAAGAAAAAGATAGACTAAAGAAAGCTAATAAAAATAAAATAAAAATCTCACTTGATAGGAATCTAGTGAGTAGACCTAAATGAAAATAAAAATCAAACCTAAACAATAACTATTCCCCGGCAGCGGCGCAAAAAACTTGATGCGAGGATTGCGGCCTCACAAAAGATTTTACTTCTCAAGGGATCTTGAGAAGCTTGCAATCCTCCAGGCAGTGTACCTGATCGTTGTAGTGTAGTATAGGTATGTCCGGGTGATTGATCGTTATCTAGGGGAATAGTGTCGTTAGGATTTGAGGTGTAAGTGAACTATGTATAAGGTTGAGGGATGATTCTTTTTATATTTTATGTTTTATGAAATCAAGTAAATATCTCGATTTTTTAAAGAGTATGCGAAATTAGTTGCTAGTCAACTAACCCAAAACTACTAATTAAACAAAATAAAATAAAATAATTAAGAAAATAAAAGTGGTGGACTTCTTATATGAGACAAATGTGTTTACTTAGATTTCATTACTCCCTAGTTATCTTTTGTGGATTTGTTGAATGCCACAATTGTTTAGTTGAAGGGTTATATTCCTTAATACTAGTCGTGTGGGCGTGCATGTTCTTCCCCAACTCTATGAATATCTATTTCCTCTTATGACGACATGTTTAGTATCCTATCATAGAATCATCAACATCTACTCATGCATTAAATATAACCAATAAAACCATAGTGCACATCCGATTACGTTTCTTAAGACGTTCAAGCTTGTTACACAAAGGAGGTTAGCCAGTTTTCTTTAGCCTAACGCGAGTCAATCAACCAAACAATAAACAACTCATCAACAATCAATAACTAGGTTTCATTAGATCTAAGCAAACACTAAGTAATCTAAGCTAGCATGTTAATGTAAAGAAAAGATAAACAATTAATCAAACAACACATAGACATATTGAATAATTAAAGGAAAACTTATCTTCAATTAAACATGGAAGAAAAGAGGGTTTGAAACCCTAAAAAAGCTGTAAAATTCGGACTAGGGTTTATGTCTTCAAAGTTGCACACTAATGAATGAAAAATCCAAAATTATATATAAATTTACAAAGGTGACGGCGTCAGGTTATAAGTCCTGACGCCGTCAGCTCGCCGTCATTAGGGTTTCTTGTTGTGCAATCAAGCCTTCTGATGTCGTCACATTCAAATCTCTCTGGGCCGTCTCTTTTTAATTTTGTACCAGACGGCCTACATCCAATAACACCTGACGCCGTCAGGTGTAATATCTTCAAAAGTTCTCTGGAGCGTCACATGTAATATTTCCACCTCTTGAATCTTCAAGTGACGGCGTCACCATTTGAGGCGTGACGCCGTCAGGTGTAATTTCCTGACTTGTTTTCTTGACTTTGTCGTTTTCTTCACTTTTGAGTCCAAAACCTTCAAAAATGCTCCATTTTCCAGAATTCACGTCCCAAGTACCTAAAATGCGAAAAGAAACAATTTGAGGCAATATTTGACCATATATTTACGCTTTAAGGCTTAAATGACCACTTAAAAGCGCATCAAATAAATCCTTATCATTCGCACGCACGATCACTTCCCTCCTACAAGCGATCGATGATCGACTGGCGATCGACACCCACACTAAGGGCGATCGATCACCTAGTCGATCCACAAGCTTACTGCGTCCATCCTTACTATGACCGCACTCAGACTTGGTCATCTTTGTTACCTCTCTCTCTCTCTCTCTCTCTCTCTCTCTCTCTCTCTCTCTCTCTCTCTCTCTC
>LBNU01024382.1:4611-14955 GCA_014162995.1 Artemisia annua | reverse complement strand
TTTTTTTTTTTTTAATTTATTTATTATTATTTTTTTTAACGAAAGATCGAGGTCATATGTTAATTTTAAATCATTCCTCACGCGAGATCATATCATATCCCTAGGAACATGGAAGAAGACTTTTTGGACTATGTTCGAGTCCACAATTTTTGACGAGGATTTTGGATACGCATTACGTACAATCCAAATCTTGGGAATACGATGAAATGTACACATGCCTAAAACTAATGCTACATTTATTGGTACGGTTGGATATACGTTATTTAAGAATGACAAATGTTGTATCGTTGAGTTTGATGAAGCTATCAATAAATGTATACAGTGATAAATGATATTGATATATCTTCAAAAATATTTAAACGGCGACGAAGATGAATGATACGTGGCATGTAGTGAGCTTACGTGTAGGTCAATAATCATGAGACCATAATATGCTTAAAAGTAAAAAAGAAAACAGAACGAAATAAGTGTTCGGGCAGTAAGAAAGAGAGTAGAGAAAAAGAGAAGAAGACGTTTGAATCTTTGGCTTGGAACCGTTGGAAATAAGGATACGAAGTAATTTAACCCATTCGAGGTAAATATTTTATTCATGTTTATACCGATCAGTTTAGTATATATGATAATTAGGTGAGCGGTGAGCCATACTTTTACTCGAGTGGATTTAAAACTAAAACTAGTCACGTTTGTATACCATACTAGATTGAGTAGATTTATACAAAAATTATAGAAAGTTTCTTTTCTTATAAGTTCAGCCGAACCCGCTCACCTCTATGTAGCTTTGGCCTTAAATTGATACTTTGGGATGTAACGATATATGCATCATTTAATCAAATTCTTCAATAAGTCATCTGATAATTAAGTATATATTATTGCTATAAAATCTACGGTATGTTGGATGATTTGATTATATTTTGTAGATATACAATCTATAGTACGAAAACAATGTGTACAAAGCATGCATGTCGTAAATGTTAGGTTTTGTCAGATGTTGGTCAAATAAATAAAAGTAGTACGTTGCATGTGGCTAGCATGCCGGGTTTAGATCCCAGAATTAGTAATTGATCGACATACTAGCTTAATTGTGATGTATGTTTCCAGCTATAGTACACAATTAATGCTTTGCATGAATGTGTGTTTGTGTTTAGATGCAATTAATCAATGTTTAATTAGTTAAGGTGATGTTTGTAGCATGCATATATATATGCATATCTTTAGAATAGTGTTAATCAAGACATTATGGATATGGTCGAGTCTTTAAACAAAGAAGAAGAGTGTGGTGAGAAGTGAGAACACCGTTTGGGTAGCACTAAGTAGTACTTACTATAATACTGTAAATTTACCTATCGCAAATAATATGCGTGGGGCTAGCTATAATAGCGATGTCTCTGAGTGCGGGCAATAGTCGAATGCATGCAAGTGTCACGAGTTTTGACTGTTAATATATGTTACTTTCATGGATACCTAAGTTTTCACCGAGAGTAATTTTTCCAAAACTAGCTAGCCTCGACTCTCCGTTCTCAAGACGATAGATATCAGATATAGAATATAACTAATTAAAAACATTGAACTGCTAAGACATGGGTATAAACCACAACAAAATCCGGCCCGGTCATACGAGAAATCAAAGATCATACATTTTCTTTCTTGACATATGATCTTATATATATAATTTGGTCATCCCTAATCAAACACAATACATGGGTACAACAACTTGTTCCACCGGGTATTTCGATCACTTGAGTTATATACATCAGACATAAGTTCATGCTAGCGACATTTAACCCATGTTGTATATATGTTATATATATGTGTGTGCCGCGCACTATGCATCATAATGGATATATAGTTAAGTTGTACAAGAAGTGGCACCTCAATGATCACTTTCTTGAATAGCTAGCTAGGCTTATTTGAACACAATAACTAATTTTACTTGCAACAAATTCTGTACAATTTATTTAAGTTTGAGTGACAACTCATTCACAATTAAAGTACAATTTTATGCATCAAGTTAAATTAAACGTGTGTCTTTCAAAAATTTAATATAGTCAAAAATGCTGAAATAGTCTTCAATCATTAGTATAGTCTCACTAAACTTCCTATAGAAATGATAATAACGAGATTGATCGAATCGTTTTCCATCATATTTTATAAAACCAAATTAGTAAATTACAATAACAGTTACCATCAGCTCGTCCCTTATATTAAAATAATTTATAGACAACAAAAATTAAAGGCTAGTGACCCATAAGTTTGCTAGGATGATTGATTGGGTTGGTTCATCGGGTCTACTTAAATATGATCGACTAGCTTGACATTATTCATACCAAACTTGTGAAATTATATATAAGAACCTATATATGTATGAGCAAATATCTTCAAATAATTCAAGATAACATTGCATGAAAACATGCCATAAATTTTATAAATGAAACATATATATTGGTACAACAACTTAACCTAAATAAAAATAATTGTATGCTTATGTTAATACGATTCAGGTGGACATGACATGAGATTGGGTGGGCAAAGTTGGGAGTCAGTGCAGGTAGAGGTGGGGGAGAGATAATTAAGAAAAACTTTTCTAAATTGTTGAACCAATTATTGATTGAAAAGAACTGATTATTTGTAATCTATCGTAGTTGCACATATATATTTATTTATTTAAGGCATAATTTCATGTTCCATGGATGAACAATTACATATATATCTTTTTTATCTGTTTTTAATGCATAAAGTACAATGTTTTTAATGCATCAAAATGATATATATGTAATTTTTAAAATTTACAAGGATATATAATTTTTAAGATAACTTCGTTTAATTCTTGGTCATCAATCGGGGTTATATATTTATGATCGGAGATTGTGGTCATACAACTATTTTGCATGGTGTTAGTGAAATAACTATTGTGACATATATCCGTGTGTAAAGTGTTTTAAAAGTCGATTAACCTCAAGTCATTCGACCAAATATTGTGGTTGTTATTTTATCGGGTAACCCTTTTACCAAACGGAGGTGATATGTACACCACTAAAAGTGGTGTGCACACCACTAATCCTGCATCTGGATGTTGTACTGTGTGTATTATCACTGTAATTTAGTGGTGCGCACACCACTTTTTGTGGTGTACATATCACTTCCCTTTACGGGAGAAAAAAAAGAAAAAAAAAATTGTGGTTACATAATAATGTCATATATGCTATGAGTTTCCAATAAAAAGTAGGAAATATAATTAAGAAACATCAAATTATTATTATAACTAGGTTTATTGACAATGGTTACATATGTTATTACCATAAACTAAGTTTATTAATGATTTGATTTTATGGTTATTGTTAAAGACAAAAACAATTAGTTATTGATGGTCAATATCAGATCATATATATCCAACTTTACAAGTGCGTCATCAATTCTCCACAAGAGTTAGAAGATTTATTTTTTCTTTAATCAAATAATTAATCTTGTTTCTTTTATCTTGATGATTGATTTGGCATCCACTCTCAATTATGCATCGTATCATTATCGTAATGTCCACAAATTAAGATCTAACTCAGTGTCTGTATATGCTTAGAATATACACGTTTAGTTATTCAATCTTTGGTATCTTCTATTTTGTATTCTTTATATGCACGACTATCATTTCTGACACCTTTAAGGTTTTTGATGTTTGAGTCGACTAGCATGGTACCACAAAAGAGCTAGCACTTGGCCATGATGCATTATGGGTCACACGAAGTGCTTGAGTATGTAATCTAGTCCAAGTCAACTTGGTTTTGATAACAATTTTGTTTTGTTTTTTCGTTTTGTTTTCTCATATCATTCTTCGATCCGAAGTCCATTGTGAATTTTAGTCCTTTTTGGTGTCCACCACTAAACCTAATTCCAAACAAGCACGATAACCAAGCAAAAAGCAAACAGTTATTACCTTATCATTGGATACACAAATCTAGATGACTATTCAACAAGATTATGTCGGTCTTCAAAGTTTGATATGTTTAAAGTCTAAAGAACGTGACATATATCTAACCGGAATAAAAAAAACTTAATTAACCTAAGTATTAATTAGTACTTGTCTTTATAATAACGAATTGTTTAAAGGAATTCTCTGGTAATCTTAGTACTTAGTAGAACAATGATTGCTTTCTTCACCTTCCCATATAAGTCTGGTCGCGCCACCTAGGCACACACATATATTCTGGCAAACTTTTACGAAAACTGTTATCGACTATATAAGATACATTGTTACTACTAAACCTGACAAGTTTAATCTATTATGCATATGCCTTTTTAGTTATAAACCAGTAATTATTTTGAAAGGTAATAAAATAGTGAACTGACAGTAATTTTAAAACAAAAGGATATCACTTTAGTGGAAATTAGTGTAAACGATAGTTTCAAATATGTGTTAGATTTCATTTAGTGATAGCAGATCTTCGTAATCAATGACGCTTATTGATGACCTTTTCATTTTCGTGACAATTTCGATAGTTACATCCAATATAAGGAGATCACGCAAACTTTATAAAAATTGTATGATGTTAGTTGAAGGTAATAGTTTCTCCGTTTATAACTATGTTTTAAAACTTTTGACTCTTTTGTGTCTTTGTGTAAAAATCGTTAGATTCGATAGTTATGTGTATTAGAAGTGTAAACCGTATCTTGATTAATGACCGAATACAGGTTACATGAGATATCATATATAATGATCTAATGGGCTAATAATACAATGCAAATACATAATCGGGCTATCTCTAACAGCCCCCCACAGTTTGAACGGGAGAGGAACGAACACTCAAGCTGGAGCGAAACTCATCAAACAGAGCAGTAGGTAATCCTTTGGTGAAGATATCTGCATACTGATAGCGAGACGGGACATGAAGAACACGAACATGACCAGTAGCGACCAGATCTCGAACAAAATGGATGTCAATCTCAATATGCTTCGTGCGTTGATGTTGCACGGGATTAGATGAGAGATAAACGGCACTGACATTATCACAATAAACAATCGTAGCAGGAGAAAGCGGTGTATAGAGCTCACGCAATAAATTGCGTGTCCAACAAGTCTCAGCAACAGCATTGGCAACACCCCGATATTCAGCCTCAGCACTGGACCGAGAAATAGTAGCCTGACGCTTAGATGACCAAGATAAAAGATTATTGCCAAGAAAGACACAATATCCGGAAATAGATTGACGTGTGACCAGACAACCAGCCCAATCTGCATCTGAGTAAGCAACTAATGATGAGGTCGATGACGAATAAAGCTGTAAACCATATGCTAATGTACCACGAACATAACGTATAACGCGCTTGAGAGCAGCAAAATGTGGCTCCCGAGGATCATGCATGAAGAGACAAACCTGCTGAACTGCATAAGAGATATCCGGTCTAGTAAAAGTAAGGTATTGTAAAGCCCCTGAAAGACTGCGATATAATGTAGGGTCAGAAACAGGATCATTGTCGTCAACAAGCTTGGAATCCGTGTCAACAGGAGTACGACACGGATTACAAGTAAGCATGCCAGCAAAGAGATAACAACCAGACAAAGGAGCGGAGATTTATAGTGGTTCGGCACGAAGCTCACTCTTCGTCCTACTCCACTCCCCGAGTACCACACTCGAGAGTTCATAATCACTATGTCAACACACTCCCTTCAGGCGGAGCAAACCGTACACAAGCTTACACCAAGTTTAATGACACTAAGCGGAATATCAAGTCCTAATCCTAGCTAGAACCAATCTACACAAAAGCCCACGTGGCCACACGAACAAGCACTCTTGTCTACTTAGATCGACATACAATCCAAGTCTTCTTACGACGATCACTTCGTCCCAATCTTCACACGAACGAGCACTCTCGTCCACTTGGATACACACAATCCAAGTCTTCACACGATGATCACTTCGCCTCAATCTTCACACGAACGAGCACTCTCGTCCACTTGGATTCACACAATCCAAGTCTTCACACACGGACTTCACTAAGTCCTAATCTTCACACAAGGACTACACTAAGTCCAAGTCTTCACACAATGAGACACGAGCTAACACCTAGTCCTAATCTAGATACAACACTTCACGGACTCACAACTTTTTCGTACACACCCTAACACACCTAATCAACGACTCACACACAAGTCGGATATACAATATTACAATATGCACAAATGAGAGAGTTGGAGGAAGAAGAGAATCGTAACACTTGTTACGTTTGTGTGTGGACTCAGTAACACTTTGATTCTTGACGACTTCGAGTGTTCTTCTCTTGCACTTTGATATAGAGGATAAGAGAATCACTTTTAAACACTTATCGACATATTATAGTGATCAAAGAAGGAAGAAAGAAAGAACAGAAAGTTTTCGTGCAAAGAGGGTTGTTTTTCTGAGTGAAACAGTTTAGTATTTATAGTCACCAGGAGGAGCGGAGGGACGGTCCCATAAAGTTGGACGGTCCCGTATATATAAGGGACCGTCGGCCCATTTAAGGGAACGTCCCGACAAACGCTCCCATTTTTGTCATGACGTGGTGAAAGTTTATCTGAAGAAAAAAATAGTTGTTATAAGATTTGAATTTCAAATTTATTTTCTTTAATAAAACATTTCTTTTTAATTACAAAAATACTTTTGTAAAAATGTTGTCACATAAAAATGTGAAGTTTCAGAAAATAAATTCTTTGATCACTTACTAATGTCGGTATTGTGTTTGTTCATACCTGAAGTGATGTTGTAGTCGATACGTTATCGAAACGATTTTTCTCGAGTAAAAACTTATTAAACGTAGTTTTACGTAATGTATTTTTAAATTTTGTGATTATCAAAACGTAAAAAAACCGAATAATGCAAATAACGTTTTTGACATTATTTGTATTAACAATCTCCCCTTTTTTGATGGTTACAAAATATAAACTCGTTTTAGGTAAAATTATGTATTAATAAATTTTTACTGAGTTTGTTGTTTACTTCTCCCCCCTTTTTGTAGAATCAAAAAGGCTTCATCGATGTGCAGAGAGGAAAGAAATCGACGGTATTAATGCTCCCTTAGCTTAGTGCTCCCCCTAGATGAAGGCACTGGGGAATCAAGCTATGGTGTTGTGCTACAAAAAGAGTACGATGCACATACACGTATATATAGAAGAATTAGAGGGGTTGAGAAGATAGATAGAAAGAGACTAGAAGTGTAGAAGGTTGGAATGAAGTTTCGATAAGAGAAAGAAATTAGAGGTAAGAAGAAATCAGATAGATCAGACAATACATAACATGTAGACAAGAGAGAAAAGCATATTTTAGTGCCTGACTGGGGATGGCCCTGGATATATACCGACTGTCCCTTAAATATTGGGGACCGTCCCTATATATCGGACCGTTGCCAGTGGGCATGGTTTAGACAGAAGTGTTGTAATTTTTAATATTTGCCATTTTAAAGTTGGTTAGTTCATACACATTTAGAAGACAACCATTACAAAAATCACCTCATAATAACATGAATTGTCATTAAACATAAACATTCATTCATCATAATCATTAACAAGAAGAGGCATACATAAGATTCATTCATCTCACAATCATACTACAAACTATTTTTAGAAACATAACTAGCTTCCTAGAACATGCTTGGCCCAAAAGATACTCATCTTCATTATTTCAACTAACTAAACATGTAGAGATGTTTAGTTGGAAGGTGGAGAAGAAGGTGATGGAGAAGATGGTGGAGCCGAAGGTAGCATGGAAGCAAGAGGAGTTTGTTGCACATTGGGTTGAGAAAGAAGAAACTCAATGTGGCCAAACATGAAATGAAGTTCATCTCTTAGGGAGGAGATGAGATGAAAGTTGTGAAAACAATAAGCACAACCCATGTTGTGGTTGTTCACAAAGAAGTAGGGAAGTGGATGACGCATGACTGGAGAAGGTTGTAGAGTAGAAGGAGTGTAATACTAATTGAGATTGAGAGTATATTAATAATTATACTTTTCTCATTTTAAGACTTTTAAGCACAATTATACACTCTTTATATATTGTAAATATATAGTGTTTGATGCTAGTTTAAGAAAAGAGTATTCTATGAAATTTTGAATTTTTACACTAGTTGCCATTTCTAAACTTCATGTATATAGTATGTACTCACCAAACACGCATTTTTGTAGTACTCCCGTGTCGTTTTTAATCAACAATTGGTCAAAGGCCTGTGAAATGATAAAAATACACTTTTCTTCTTTTCATTTGAATTTCCGCTTTAATTTATATTTACTTTTAATCAAAAAAATTAAAAACACCATGAGCATGAAAACCAGTTTTTGAGTTTAACTATTGAAAGAGTATGCTATGACAGTAAGACCCATCTAAATTCTATAACCAAGGTTTTTAAGATCGGGATCTTGCTCGGGATTGTTTTCGTTTTGGAAGATCAAGATCATAAGATCAGATCGAGATCTTAAGATCCTACTATAATGTTATTTTTTAATAGTCTTTATAATATTATTCAAATCTACAAATTATTATATATTAAAAACATAATATTCTATTAATGTTTCATAGAAATGTTATCCTAAATTATAAATATGGAATGTTTAAAAAGATTAGCATGTTGGTTTTACGGAGGTTCACCTGCGCCGACTCCGGGCTATCCAAAAAGGGTAGTCGCCGTGGGATTAGTCGGCTCGCAATGTCAAGTCGGAAACCCATGTTTACNCCTATGGTCAAGAGCGTGATCTTATAAGATCTTAAGGCTACCCACAGCGGGACTGAAAAAATCGGTCGAGCACCCTCAACGACCGATGTTCAAATCGGTTGACCCCATTGTGGGGTGTTTTCTTGAAATCGGTTGCCGGGCAACTTTTTTGGCAATCGGTTGAGCTACCGACCGATATGAAACACACAACAATTCCATTTTACTTGCACATTTATTATTGTACCGTGTGAAAACAAATGATGATGCAATATGGGTCACGACTGTGGGGAGAGAGGTGAATATGGGTTGAGGAGAGAGAAAGCTGATGTGGCAGCCGGAAAGATGATGCAATATAGGTCACGACTGTGTCTAGCCTAAGTTTGCTAAGATCCTATGTAGGATCCGGATCGTTTTTACTTTGTAGTATCGTAAAATCATATGATCCGAAGATCAAAATCGAGATCTTAACAACTATGTCTATAACAACATTCGAACCATCCAAGTATCAATTTAGTTTTTGGTGATGCCATCTTGAGAAGGTTTATTGAGCAAGGAATATGTTTATATGACATTACATTATGTTACATCTTTTACACTATATTACATTAAGTACACGATATGATACTACACATATTGCAGCATATTGAATCACATCGTATAAGATTACAATAGTTTTTGCCTTGAGGACTATTACATGAGGTTTTTCTTTTGCGTTTTCGAGTTTTTATTAACTTAAAAGAAAGTGAGAAAGAAGAAAACACAGAAGAAAAGTAATGACAAAGAAGAATTATTTCTTTAGTTTTTGATCGATATGAAAATTAAAGAGTATTAAAAAAAGTTAAGTCGTCTTTGTGTATATGAATTGTATAATAAAGAAAAGGGCTAATACCAAAAAAACGCACTATACTTGTCAAAAATAGTACTTTTGTGTATCGAACTTTTTTTTTTCCTCATTGGTGTACTAAACTTCAAATTTTTGGCCACTTTTACGCATTTTGGGACATTTTAGCCCTAAAAGATCTTTGAAAATCCAGGGGCAAAAAAGTCATAAAATTGTACGGAAAAATACGTAAAAGAGGCAAAAAATGCAAAGTTTAGTACACCAATGAGGAAAAAAAAGTTCGATACACAAAAGTGACTATTTTTGACAAGTATAGTGCGTTTTTTTTTGGAGAACCCGGAGGTGTGTGGAATTGAAAGAAAAAGGACAAGACAGGGGGAAAAAGAGAGCAAAAAAGGGGAAAGGAGAAGCAAGCGGCGCCCGAAAGAGGAAGACGGACGAAGGAGGGAGAAAAAAAAAAGAAAAAGGGAAAAAAACCGAAGCGGTAGGCAACAAAACGAAAACGGGGAAGAAGACCACGAGGGGGAGCCAGAACAGAGAAGAACACAGGGTAGAAAAGGAAAAGCAAAGAGAGAAAGGCACGGGGCGGAGCGCCGCAAGAGGAGGGGGGGAAATGCGCAAAAGGGACAGGCATCCACGGACGGACGGGCGGAAGGGGCGGTGGAGAGGGGGGGGGGACAGACTAGGAAGGGAAAACGGAGCGGGGGGGGAGGCACGGGGAGGGGAGCGCGGAGGGGGAGGCGCGGAATGGGGGCCGCGAGCGGCCGCCAGGGGCGGGGGGGAGAGGGAGGAGACCAGCGGGAGGCGGGGGCAGAGGAGGAGGGGCAGGAAAAACA
>LBNU01024379.1:2734-26844 GCA_014162995.1 Artemisia annua | reverse complement strand
TGTAAGCAATTATATGTGTAGACATTAGCATCAAACATACATGATGAACACATTAAACTATTATGCCACAATGATCTTAGAATACGATAATAACCACATAACTAACATAAACAAGTAAAACATACCCGAAGCGGAAGCGGATGTTGTTATGATGTAGAGAACACTTTATGCATAAACTAGTTTCTCTCCCTTGACCCACTTGAGTGTAGAGAGCTTGATGGATAGCTAAATGATTATACTTGTGTGTATATTAGGGTAGGGAAAGGACTAGTTTATATATGGCTTTTAGATTAGCATGTCCATCAATGCTAACAAGTATAACGGTCAAGATATAATGAATCATTAAGAGTATTCATCACAATATTGAATTTGATTGATTACACATTAAAGTATTAGTAACCAACAAATCATTACGAGATGTTAAAAGACCATGAAATAATCATGTCACATTTCTTACATCTTAGAGTTTTTAGTGTTTTAGATATAACATAACACCGTTCGGGCCATCACAATCCAGAAGTATAAGACTCCTCACATGAAGCTCCCTGCTATTGTATTATGTTATCAACATAATACCGTTCGGGCCATCATAATTCAGAAGGTAATACTCCTCACATAAAGTTCCTTACTATTGAGTTATGTTGTTATTAGGGTTTAGTTATAATATAATACCATTCGAGCCATCATAATTCAGAAGTATATGCAATAATCGTTTGAGGAGCCAGGGCACTTTAAATCGTAAACCCAGTAAACTCGTCAAAACGATATATCCACATGATACTCCTAACATGAAGCTCCCTAGTATTGTGTTATGCTTCTAACTTTAGGTTTTATAATTATATAGAAATACTTTCATTTTATACCCTTATAGTTTATATATTTACAAAATCTACCCTAGACCTATAATACTTATGTTATTTAGGTTTATAATTATCTAGACTTGACACAATTAGTCCCTATACTTATATATTTTAGAAAAATGGCAGAAATGACCCTTGGACTTATAATTTTTTAATATTTACCACTTATACCCTTAACTTTATAACTTTTGCAAAACTAGTCCTTATAAGTTTATAACTATTTTACTTTCTATCCTAAGATTATATAAATTTGCAAAAGGGTCCTTATACTTGTAACTTCTAAGAAATTTCAAAAATAGTCCCTAGACTTAATATTTTTAGAAAGTTACCATATATACCCCTATGCATAGAAAACTTTGCAAAACTAGTCCTAATTCCATGCAAACTATATTTTTATGAAAAAAAGTTTTCCTAGCTTATGGTTAACTAATATTAGCTTATCTAAATTACCTAAACTAGCTTATAGCTTATGGAAAGGATTAATAGCACATAAACATGTATTTGACACATATTAGGGTTTTAAAATGAAAAGTTCTAGTTTTTTTAGTGATCAAGGCTTAGGCAAGGGTTCTAATGGGATCTAAGGCAAGCTAATACTATCCTAGGATTGTAATAAAGCTAAAGGAAGCAAGTATGAAAGCTTACGTGACCAGAAGTAGGGGAACGAGGGTTCCTAGGGTTTTCTAGGGAAAAATGGAACTTGACAATGTCTTAGACCTATAGTACTCGACTTATAAGGTTACTAGGCTACTAATACTACCCTTAGGACCAGAAGGTGTGAGGTGAAAAGAAGTGAAATGGGGTGAATTGAAATGAAAGGGTACGAGCCCTATTTATAGGGTCGTTTGGAGTAGCGACCAAGGAAGGGAAAAAGGAGGTGTCGAGGGTGGGGGGAATGACTCACCATAGCTACATGGTGACTAACCAAGGCTATGTTATGACTAAGGTAAGCTATAGGCGGTTCTAAGGTGGGGTGTGGTGGTTATTTGGCCGCGACATCACAAGGCTACAAGTAGGTGATCCACCTACTTGTAAGCTACTTGAGAGCTGCTAGGTAGGGTGCTTAGAGGTGCTAGGGTTCTAGGTTACTTGGTTGAGGTGCTTGGATACTTAGTTTTAGGTTTAGGATTAAGTTATGTTTAATTATAACCTAATTTTGCTTAGTGAGAGATTGGGGTCTAGCTTAAGGTTTAGTGCCTAGATTAGGATCCTATGAGTGTATAATGACTAATCCTAAGTCCTAAGAGGCTTATACTAAGTGGTGGTAGCTTATGGGAAAGATTTGGGAAGATTTGACCTAGTTTCTGGGGAGTTATAACCTAGTTATGGTTTTGTGCCTAAGGGAGTTGTACCTAAGCTTTAAAGGGTTGTACTAGAGTCTAAGGGTGCTAAGATATCCTAATGTTCCTAAGGTAACTCATACTTAAGCCTTGAACACTTTCAAACTAGTTTAGTTAAGCATTTAGGGTTTAGTAAACACATAGACCTAATTAGGACTTAATTAGGGTTTATTAGGGTTTTGTGATGAGTTTAGTGTGTTAGATTGGTAGATTACTTATTGTGGTGTTGTTGTGATCTTATGCTTGACATACCAGAAGTTTATAGGGTGTGAATGTAGAGATCTTTTGCTTGTGTGGATATGTGAGCAGGTCTAGAGAGTCATGCAAGTAATGAATGCACATAAAAAGCAAAAATTTACCTGTAAAACACCTACTATAGGTATTTGTAATGGGAATGATAGTGATGAGATTTTGTGGGTTGTTACAGTCTTACCCCCTTAGAAGAAATCTCGTCCCGAGATTTAGATGAATGTAGGAGTAGGGGAAAGAATGAGTCGAGAAAGATAAGAGAAAGGAAGAGAGTTGTACAAACGAAGTAGGAAATGTTTGTACATGTGCCAGATACTTGGACTCATTTATTTATATCTCATTACTCACAAGTATTGGCGTCCCAATTCTTTTAAGCAAGAGCTTATAAATTCATGATCCATTCGATTTATAACTTTCTTCTTAAAATGAAAGAGCGTCCTAATTCATTTTAACATAATAGTCATCATAAATCGTCCTTAAGCAGTATCGGTGGAAAACGGAAAAAGTGGTCCACATTTAAGGAAATGTGGTCCAAGAATATTTTTGAGACAAGTTCAAGTCATGGTGGAGACAAGTTCTAGCCATGGTGGAGACAAGTAGTAGCCATGGTAAAGACAAGTAGTAGCCATGGTGGAGACAAGTTCTAGCCATGGTGACCAGTTCTACAACCTCTCTGTTGAGCAACTAGTCACCTGGTAGGCATACCATATTATGGCTAGTGTGACGGACATTATCTTATTCTTGCAACTTTTGCAAGGCGAGATAATATAATATCATAGTTGAACATAATGAGGATTAAAGTTCGGCATAGATATTCTTACAAGATCTAACTAATAGAATCTTGCGATATGACGAGAAATACAAGTTCTAAGTCTTAGAACATTGTAGGACGGGGTAGGGAGAGAATATAGAGTAGGAAAAATAGAGTGAAAAATGACGGTGGAACGAAAGGATGGATGAAAGTGAAAGGGTGGATTTTATAGGAAAGAGTGAAGAGGAAGGAAGGAAGGAAGGAAAGGGATGAAATATGAAAGTATGTAGGGGTGGAAGATAATGAAAGGGTGGAAGAATGGGATTAAACGGTAGAGTAGGAAGGCGGGAGAGTAAGATTTGAAATAGGAGACTGGGAAAAAGGCGGGAGAGTGCGTTTTGAACGGGAGGATGATGAGAAACGGGAGGAAAAGGTTCAAAACGGAAGAATAGGATTAAACGGAAGAGTAAGAGTATAGGATACCTGAAAAGGTAGTATCCTAATGGAATTTTAGATTTACTAGATTCCTTCAATATTTGTTTTCCCCCTAAGGTTCTTCTAGTTTTCATAACTAGTCCTAAACTTCTAAGGGTGATGTGTTTGATTCTTTTGATGGAGAGGGTTCTAAAGTGGAAGAAGGTTTAGGTGATTTCTTATCTAACGGTTTACTAGGTGTGTTACTATTCCTAGGTGAAGTTTCGGGTTTTCTCTTTTGCCCTAAGTTGTCTATTATTACGAGTATTACTATTCCTAGGTACTTGAAACCGGATAAAGTAGCATCCATGGTTTCTTCTAAGTAGAATTCCTAATGTGTAACCTAAAAAATGTCAAATCCTAAGATGTAATCTAAAATCCTCAAATGTCTTATTCTTAGTTATAACTAGTGATTCTAAGTCTGGTTTATAATTTCTTAGGATAAGCTCGGGATGTTCTAATGGTGTATCATTCCTAGGTATTTCTAAATCCTTAAAGTTATGTAGGAAATCCTAATATGGGTTGGTCACTTATGAAACCAGGTCTAGGCATACTATATCCTCAAAAACGGCTTGTTCCTAAAAGGTAAGATTTTGACTAGTGTTCCTATCTCATTACTAAAATAGGTGTTAAAGGCTTAAGGTTCTAGGTCTTAAGGGCTGGATCTACCAATTCTATCTAATCTTTTGTTATTCTTAAATTTCCTATTTCGTACCTAAAAGTTTTCTTATATCTATTCTAATGTCCTCGATATCAGGTAAGATTCTTATCTTAAGCTAAATCCTATCTTATAGAGATGTCTTTCTAGTTTCTACCTATCGGGGTAGGGATTCTAATTTGGTTTCTAACCTATACAACCTTAAAGATGCCTAATCTTATTTTCTATTTCCTCAAGGGTTTCTTAGATAGCCTATCTTAGTGATTTAAGGTATTCTATACCTAAGCTTATATTTTCTAGGGATATCCTAAAGTCATTTCTAACCTCAAGTATGGGAATCCTAAAGAGTATGGTTCGGGTTTTACTAAGAGGGGAGGAAAACTAACTTGGAAATCATAGTAACCTGGGAAAGTAAAGAGGGAAGGAATGGGAATATGCTTGTATATGACTGTCATATACTTGCACATGAGATAGTTAGGGGTAGATTCTCTAACCAGGGGAAGGATGGCTTAAGGAAAGCTAAGGAAGTAGTGAGGATTTAGAGATCGGAGGAGAAACAATTCAGATCTCTATAATGTAGAATAAGAATTCTCATCATTGATAGGGGAAGTGTTTTTAGGGAATTCGGTTTTTACGAGGGAGGTTGTTATTTAAGAGTTTTGAGAATCTATGGATCTAAGGCATCGTGGTAGTTGATCCTAAATTCCTAGGGGTAAGGGTTCGGGGTAGATTATAACAAGTACCTAACTTGTCATATTTTATGGGGTAAGTCTATATTCCTAGGGGTTACTATAGGGTTCGGGATGACCTAGGGTGATCAAGAAAAGGCATACCTAAATCTAGTTTATCTAAATTATCCTGAATTGAGGGGAACTAGGTAGTTTCTAAGGCATACTTATGCTATTAACTTCCTATTCTACAAGTCCTATAAATATTACGGTGCTAACTATCCTAAGGCAAAATTCCTAAGGCTTCCTATCTAGGGTTTTCTTCTAAGGTTTTCTTAAATCTAAGGGTTTGAGTTTGTGATGTTTCCTAAGTTTGATTGATGACATTCCTCATCATCATCAATCATCTTTTCTAAGGTGCAAATCCTAAAATGAGCAAATGCAATCTTATGGTGGTGTCTCATTTGATTTTTCTGTAGTTTAGCAACTTTAAAACGATTTTGTTGCAAGGTTTTTCTTAAACTACTATAATCAGGTCGAAAGCCTATGTTGTCATTATTATGACCTTCTTCTATCTTCTCAAGAAGGTCAAGGAAAATTTCATCGAAGTTATTTAAAATATCCTCTANAACCACTAACACAATCCAAAGTATATAAAGCGAGTAAAGAGACACCACGATATATACTGGTTCGGGATGGGGGGTTTATACCATCCGTACGTCCAGTTGCGAATCCACGACACGATACTATTGCACTAGTATAATCCTTTCGGTGGACTACAAACCGTTACAATTCACTCCACCGATATTCACCAATATCGATGCTCACAAAAAAGGAGTTACTCCCCAACGGTATTCCGCCCTTGCAAACCACCCAAAAGAATCTCGCGACTCGACTTCACCTAAGGGTCACCAAGACCACTACCAAGACTTCCCACTGGAAGTATCAAACCCCAACTAGATCTCCAATGATCTAGGCTTGGTCATCAAGACACAAGACTTCCCTTACAAACAATTGAATAAATGAATGATTGTTTGTCTAATCAAGCCCTAACCTAACCTAGAGACTCGATTGTAGTAGAAAAGGTAAAGATAAGAAGACCCTCGACACAATCACAAGAGTGGATTAAGTTCTTGAGATTCTTCCCTTGCAAGGAGATGTGTTCTTTCAAAGATGTTAGTCTGTTTAACTAAGAACACAAGAGATAGAATTAGAGAATTAGAGAGAAAGAATGCAGAGAGAAAGAATAATAACAAGAGGTGAGGAATACAAGAGGCAAGGGGGTATTTATAGGCCAAGACCCAAACTTGGGAAAAATTTACTGAGCCCGACGCGTTGCCCACGCGTCAACGCGTGGGTGACGCGCCAGAGGGTCTGTTGTATTTTTCCCATGACTTGGGTGTTGATCCTCATAAATACCTATCCTTGCTAAACCCCCAATTGTACTTCACACTAAACGTTAACATTAATCAATCTAAGGTTTACCAATTCAAATAGCCAATTTGGAAAATTTTTTGTGANGAGGCAAGGGGGTATTTATAGGCCAAGACCCAAACTTGGGAAAAATTTACTGAGCCCGACGCGTTGCCCACGCGTCAACGCGTGGGTGACGCGCCAGAGGGTCTGTTGTATTTTTCCCATGACTTGGGTGTTGATCCTCATAAATACCTATCCTTGCTAAACCCCCAATTGTACTTCACACTAAACGTTAACATTAATCAATCTAAGGTTTACCAATTCAAATAGCCAATTTGGAAAATTTTTTGTGAAGTGTTTATGAAAAAACCAAATACCAAGGGTAGAAAAGTAGAAAGGGTAATTTGGTAGGGGTAGAATGGGTATTCCTCACATGGCATAATAGAGAAGAGAATATGCCATGGAATATTCCTCTATAGGGAAGAGTGTGAGAGGTTGGGTGATGAGACGAAAAATGTTACGTTTTTAGGGGTCGGTTTGAGTCCTAATTCGTATGTTTTTGGTTTGGATTTCACCCAAAGTCGTTTCTTTTCTCATTTTAGGTACTTTTGAAGGGAAAATCACAAAAGAAGCATTTTCGGGCGTTTTCGGAGTGAAAAAGTGCGGAAAACAACAAAAACTCAAAAGACCTTGAAGATTACAGAAGGTGACGCCGTCACACTCTACAAGGTGACGCCGTCAGGAACAAGTGAAGTCCAGAATTGGAAAAATACTCGTGACGGGCCAGAGAGTTCGTAGTGCAAATTGGTGACGCCGTCAACCAAGGCCGTCAGATCTGGAACCAGCAATTATGACCACGTCAAGGAAGGCCGTCTGAAAACCCTAATCGCCGAGCTGACGACGTCACCTATTGGGTTGACGCCGTCAGCCCGCGTTTTCTATATATATAGAACGATTTTTCTTTACTTTATATAACTTTGGAGAACTAGAGTCGAATTTTGGTGTGAAGAACTTTAGGGTTAAACCCTAGTTCGTGTATTAGTGACCTTAGAGGGTATCCTAACCCCTCTAACTTGCATGTTTAATCCAAGATAAGTCTTTATTCATACAATATGTCTATGTGTTGTGTGATTTATGCTTGTACTTGTCTTTCTTTTAACATGCTAGGCTAATTTACTTTGTGTTTGCTTAGATCTAATGAAACCTAACTATTGATTATCATGTGATGTGTATGTTGTGATTGTATTTGGGTGAATGTTTCATCTACGTTAGACTAGAGAAAACTGGCTAATCTCCTATACGGTAACAAGCTTGAACGTCTTTAGAAACGTGAATCGTATGTGCGTTATCGATTTTAAGGCAGTATTTCATGCATAGGTTGCTATCGGTGAGATCATGATAGGATGCTTGACGTATCGTCATAGAGTGAGGTAGGAATTTATAGAGTTAGGGAATTGAACGCACTCCCTACGACTTGTTAGGAATACACCCGTCATCCACGCAAACTCAACATACTAATTACATGGTAAAAGATAGTTAGGGAGTAATGAAATCTAAGTAAACACTATTCTCCACCACTGATTTTCCCAAAACCAAAAAAATACAAAAATATAAGTAGCTTAGAAGTAGATAACTTGGGTTAGTTGACTAGCATCTAATTCCGCCCTATCCTCCAAAACCAGAGATTTTACTGCTTTCATAAAATATAAAAATACAAAAAGAATCTTCCTCCACCCTTAGACCTAGATTAGAGTAGCCTTTAGCCTAACGAACACTATTCCCTGCGAGAGAACGATCAATCCCCCGGTACTTGCCATTACACTATACTACATCGGTCAGGTACACTGCCTGGTAGGGATTGCAAGCTTCTCGAGATCCCTCGAGAGGTAAAACGTAGTGCGTGTTGCAATCCACGCGCATCATTGGGGTAAGAAGTAACCATGGTTAGGTTAGAAGAGTGTGTAGAGAATAAACCATGGTTAGGTTAGAAGAGTATATCCAATGGAATATTCCATCCTTGGTGTGGTTAAGAGTTAACCAAGGTTAAGTGTAGAGAACTAACCATGGTTGGGTTAGAAGTAAACCATGGTTGGGTTGAGAAAGAATATTCCAAAGCATATTCCTTTTCTTGGAGAGAAAGGTTTGGTGGAAAGTTGGGATTTGAAGATGTGTAAGGAATATAAAAGTTGGAATGTGTGTGTGTAAGGGAATATGTAAGTGTGGATGTGATGGGGAGCCAAGTGTGTGTAAAGAGTGGGATGAATGTGAGTGGTGTGTGTAAATTTGAAAATAAAGTTGTTGGGAGTATAAGATATGTGTTGTAAGGATGGGATGTGTATAGGTGTGAGTTGTATATGTAAGGAAGGGATAAGTATGATTGGATGGGGAGCCTTGTGTGTGTGAAGAAAGGTATGTAAGTGAAGTGTGTGTATTTTGAAAATGTATGTGAGTATGTGTGTGTAAGGATGTGTGTGTGTAGAAAAGAGTGTATTTGTGTGTATAGGGAAGTGTATGTATGTGTATAAGAAAAGTGTATGGGAAGTTGGTAAAATAAGGAGAATATTGTAAGAGGGAATATTGTGTAGGAGTTTGTGAGGAGACAAAGTACATTTGTGTAAGATGTAAGGGAATATTGTAAGAGGTTGCTGGGAAGGTATTTTTGGGAAGGATTGTGGGAGATTTGATTGTTTGACTTTTGTAAAAGTGAGATTAAGAAAAGATTAAGAAATAATCTAATTTTCATGAAGAAGAAAAAGGTTTAGACAATTAAGATTATAAGTTGAGAAAATCATAGGTTACTTATAAGTCCAAGTAACACAACGTCGAGAATCCATAGTTTCATAACTCGTGACTTTCCATGACTCGACGTACTCAACTAACACCTTGATACAAACAAGTCAAGTGCTTTGCCTTGATGTAAAGCATAACCCATGCGGGTAAGGATGCGTTTACGCAAAGAGACCTTGGACTTAGTTTGACCAATAAGGGAGTAAACCCGTTACGTGATTAGAGAAGACGTAAGCACGGGTTATGAGCATATGGATGATTTCATGTGATGTTACGTGAACTATATAAGCTCCTTAAGTTTAGAAAAGCCTTGGCTAGAGGAGAGAGTTAGAAAACATAAGTTGGCGTTTTCCCGTAAGTGGGTGCTTTAAAAGTTGGATCTCTCTAATCCCAAAACTTGTTTCGAGTTTTCTCAGTTAAGCACATAACATATTCATACCTGTATTGAAAGATCCACATTTGTCGGGTAAGGGGAAAGCCGACTTCCAAAATTTGTCCCGAACTATACAGTAGCCTGGCGCGTCACCCATGCGTTGACGCGTGGATGACGCATCAGAAGCAGATATGGACTCGGGGAATTTTGGATACCGTTTTTTATTTTAGGTGTTTCGAAGGTTTATTTGTCATCATTAAAACATTAGGAGATCTTGATCATATTGCCTCAACAATCTCCCCCTTATTGATGATGACAAATAAAATCCAAAAGCAAATAAAATTACAAAACGTAGCGAAGACAAAGTGCGCCTTTGGTGTAGCTTGCGTCTTGACCTTGCCTTTTAATTTGGTGAAGCCTTTGTCTTTAACTTGAATAGGTCTTCACGCTATTTGATACGCGTAGTGTGTCGTTGCGGTTTAGCAGTGTTAATGCCTACTCAAGTTTTACATTTATATTTAGCCGACTTATCAATAACACACACACTTAACGAGCAGTGTACCCGGTCAGTATGTATATAATGGTAAGTAGAGTGTCGATCACTAAGAGTGGAACGTGATGGATCTAAACACACACCTTGTGTTAGAGATACTTTGAGTAATATTATTACAGCACGCGGAATATACTTAGTAATACTTAGAAGATGGTTTATGTGATGTATTGTAAGTGAGAACAGTTGTATATGGTTTAACACAAAGCTTCAATATTATTGATGATAATACGAGTGATCTTACTTATCACTAGGGTTACACCTTGAAGCTCTCTAGGGTTAATTCGTACCTAGAACAATGACCTAGGACCTCCTTTTATAGTACAAGGAGTCCTTTACAAGATAAGTATCAAGCTAACTATAGATAATATACATAAGATTTTTTCCATACTTATCTACATACGAATACATAAGTTATCCTAATAGTAGTGGTAATAATATGTACTAGCAGTGGTAATGTGTTTCCACTGCTAGTGCATTCTTCAGCAGTGTCTTCCACAAGCCTATCAGTGGTAACTATCAGCTTTATTCCCAACAATCCTCCCCTAAACTTATGATTTCTCTGCAAATCAATAAGTTTCTTCAATCTGCATCATCTCTTAGGATTTGGGGAATTCTACCAAACACTTCACTTCCTTCTTAATGCCTGAAGAGCTCTTGAACATTGTTCTTGAATTCTATGTATTAATGCTCTTACCTTCTCAGTATCTTCATGGACCCTTATTCTTGAAGACAACATCACTGTGAGAGTTCCAGCTCTGAGTGGGTATTCTTTCTCAGCAAACATAAATGCATCCACTCCAGCTTTTGTAGAAACTTGATGAACTTCACATGAATCATAGTAAGTCCATGTAGTACCTGGACATGAAGATTCAAACTTCCAAAAGTTATCATTAGCATCTGGTTCATAAAGCCTTCTTAGATCCACCCACAACTGCATCTCCTTGACATCTTTAAGCTTGTCAGCATCAAATCTTTCTTGAACCAATCTCCACAATGTGTCAAGATCATCTCTGTCACATGCTTTGATGAGTTCTTCAAACTGAATGAATGATGAAGTTTCACCACCTAGCCTTGTAATCTTCCATGTTGGAGCAAAGTTGCTAGCAGTGTACACTTCCCAATCTACTATTGGATGTCTGACTTGCAGTGGGTCAGGATAGAAGTCTTCTTCTTCAATTAAGATCATTCCAGTCAGCTGCTCTTCTGTAAATTTCTCAGACTGAACCTTTTGTTCAACAAATCTTGTTTTCTTTTGACTCTGAGGTTCATTATCTTTAGCCTTTCTCTTCAGGTTAGGAAATCTTCTTTCTTCTTCTTCAGAGTTCATAGGAATAAAATCAAGATCTTGCCTTTTAACTCTGTAGTAGATACCTTCAACCTGATCATGGGTCATTCCTTTGAATTGATGCATCTTCCAGCCACCAACACTACAACAGTAAGTCTTCATCACTGAGATAACTTGTGCCTTAGTTGGTTGCCTTGGTTTCTTTTGACCCTTTCTGACTGAACCAATTGCTTCTTGAAGTGCTTGTCTATTCTTCATCTCAATAAAATCTTTTAACTGAGCTGTTCTTTGATCTTCAGTTAAAGACTTATCTGCAATTAGGTCAATTGCTTTCTTCTTGATTATTGGATCATTAGCAATCAAAAATTCAATTTCTTGTTCTGTAGGCACATATGTGAATTCTGGAGTCTTCTCTCTCAGAATTGTAGGTTGAACAGTGGAAATTGGATTTACATCCATAGGAGCAGTGTTTTCCACTCTATCCAACCTTTGAACCATCATGAAATCTGCAATCTCAATTTCATCCAATTTTTTCTTGTTTGCAACTTCATCTTCTCTAAACTTTCTGGCAACTTCAGCATCATAATCAACTTGAGCTTGCACTCTCTTTTTGACTTTCCTTCTTAGTTGCTCTTCACTCTGCATAACTGCTTTACCTTTTTCTCTTCTGATCTTCTCAATTTCTTCCTCTGCAGTGGAAATGTTTTGTCCAGCAATGGGAACCATTTGCTCTGCAGTGGAAATAGAAACTTCTGTAGAAATTGGGTCTGCAGTGGAAATATTTGTTGCAGCAGTGGAATCTCTTGGCTCTGGTTGATTTGTGTCAAGTTGCTGCTGTTGAATATCACCCATTGGCTCAAATGCCAAATCTTCAATCCCAAAATCAGTATCTACTTCAGCATCTACATCATCTTCTTCTCTGAAATCAATTCTCCTCCCCTTAGTTTCAGCATTTGTTTTCCTCCCCTGTTTGGGAGAATACCCTAAATCATCAAAGAAATCATCACTAGGTGAGGATGAAGATGAAATCACCAGTTTTTCAGTCCTCTTCTTTTGCTTTAACTCCTGTATCTCATCCTTCAATGCTTGTATCTCTTGTTTCAAAGTGGTAACATCCTTGGCATGCTGTTCCTTTACTTGTGCCAAGTCCAGCTTTAGAGATGCAACCTGCTTTTCTAACTTGGTACAAATTTCCATCAATTCCATTGGTTGCTCACTGCCCTTGACACTTCCAACTGTATTACCTGTTGGGAGAGGTGAATCATAGGGCAAAGGTTCAGATTCCATCCTAGTAGGACTAGGTGGAAGCCTGGAACCACCACTACTTGTTCCTAAACCAAGAGGATCAGGGACATGCTGTGTTTGGATGAGAGGAGTTGGCTGTTTTTGCCTCCTCTCATAGGTATGAGTAACTGGTGGAGTGTAGTCTACTTGTGGAACTGTGATTGTGGGTGTATTTTGAGATACAAATCTTCACCCTGTACCTGTGCAATTCTTGCAAGCATCTGAGGAAAAAGTGGCCTATAAACCCAATTACCAACCTTATCCATATTTTGAAAAACTTTGGGCTTAAGGTGACGAATTTTGTAAACTCTTTTATGGGGTTGCAGTGGAAATTCAGTTAGCACTGCTTGCACAAACCTTGGATACATCAAAAATTTTGTTGGACTTTTTACATTGCCTTGCATACTTGTAAAAATATATTTAGACCAGTTAAAAATCCTATTTGTGGCTAGACAAACCAAAGGGTAAGTCATTGGTGAACTAAATTGTTCATAAGATGTTTTCTTAGGACTAAGGCAATGTAACAAAGTATGAATAAAAAATCTCCACTGGGGACAAAAACAACTCTTTTTGAAAGTAGCCTTTTTATCAGTGGTATTATACCCCATGGAGGAAAGATTTACCCCAAATTTCTGGCATGGGTAATGTGATGAGACCATTGAGATCATCTAATTGGAGAATCCTCCTCAAAGATGACTCAGTAACATCAATAGTTACCCCATCCACTGTGGCTCTAAGAGCATCCACAGATTCATGTGTATCTCCATCTTCAATGGTTATGGACTCAACAGAGTTCCAAAACTGTTTGATTTGAGAGATATAGATTGTGGGATTAAGAAGTAAAGCATACCTCACATGAGTAGTGTTTAAAAAATCCACAATCTGATGAAACAGAGGACCACTCTTGTCATTTGACTTTTCCAAATTTGCCACTTGGTTGTGCTCATCTGCAAAGGTGATTGATGCCATAGTATCTTTTGATGAAAAATCAGTTGTGTTAGGACGAATTGAATAATGAACTCGCCAATTGTGAGAAGAATATATATACTGCTAGGGTTTGAGTTTTGCGCAAGAAAGATTATCTAAGGAAAAGATTTATCTTAAGGGAATAAATTATAATTAGGAAAGTAGATAATCTTCTAAAAATTTTTTACCCTATTAATATGGAAAGCAGTTACTCTCAACGGCTAGTAAAAAGTTTGTTACTGACACAACAGTTGTAACGGCTAGTTCAACAGTGGTAAAATAACACTGGCAGTGGAAACTGTGAACTAGCAGTGGTAATTTTTCACAAAAATTTTCAAGAGCAGTGGTAAGTTAAACATATGAAAATTGAACTGCTCTCATTGTAGTTTTTAGCAAACTACCAACTATTAACGGATTTGATATGTCTATACCATGAGCCTTTTGCTATGGACTATCCAACTCTTAATCATAAAGAATATGGTGAATTGATAACCATATAGTTTTTGGTAAACTATCAACCATAAACGGATTTGTTAAGTCTTTACCAGTAGCCGTTTGCTCTGGACTAGTTGATTCTTATGTGTGTTAGACATGGTGAATCAATAACCATTTGTTGTGTATCTTAGTTATACACCTTTTATGATCAACTCCCAGCAAAAATTTGGTTATGTACCTGCAAGTGTTAGTATAATACTAAGAATATTCATAACTAAACTTGTTCTTAACCAAAGTTACTTTTAACCAAGCCACTATTCACAAATATATTTCCAAAGTCAACCTGATAATATCTATATTTACTTTTCAACCTACCCTAATAGGTGAAAGTAAATATCTCAATTAATGAGACCTTTTAGGTGACTTTGCCTATATAAAGGGGCTCGGCTGTCCATTATCTTCACCAAAACAAATTATAACTTCCACAAAACCCTAAATTCAATCATGAGCAAGCTTCCTATCCTCATTGACCTCTCCTCAGATTTAGACACAGAGATATTGATGTCCTCTGAGTCTTCTTCAGAGTCATCAGGGTGGGCAAGTTACTTTCCACCCTGTGCTTCAGCTTCCACATCCAAGAAGCCAACAAAGAAGGCTGCTGCTAAGCCTGTTGCCAAGCCAGCACCTGTTGCTCATCCTCCACCTGCACCAACACCTGCACCTGCACCATCTCTGAAGTTCTACTCCAGCTCATCTGATGATTCATATGATGATGAGTCCTACTCCTTGTCCAAGGAGTTGCCAAGGGCTCTTACCAAAGCTTTGGGAGCAGCTCTCTCCAACATGAATCAAATCTCCATCCCAGAGAGGCCTGCAAGACTCCCAAGGCCTCCTCCACAAGTTCTTGGGCTTGCTTCTCCTAGAATGCAGTCATCCTTTGAGAACAAAAGAAAGAGTGCACAGAAGAACAAGCACAACTACCAGGGCAAGGGAAAGAAGCCTGTAGAGTAGCTTGTGTAGGGTGTAGGGGTGTAGGTTGTTTTAGGTTTTATCTTTTTGTTTTGATGGTGTTTGTATGTACTCTCCTTGAATCAATGAAAACTTTTCTTTTGATAGAAGCATTTGTAGTTTCACTGTTTTCCTTTTTCCACTGTGAGAGTAATATTTACCACTGCGTGCCTTTCTGTTTCCAGTGTTTGCTTTAGACTCTGCATAAAAGTTAGTGAACAAACAAAATACAAGCAAAACATATACAAACTTATACAAACATATATATAACAATTTAAGTACCAAAACCTCCCCTCAACACCAAAGACCATTAGACAAAAATTTTTATGGATTAAGCATTCCAATACCTGTTACCAAGTACTGAAATCTACCCACATCAAGACCTTTTGTTAATAAATTAGCATAGTTATCATCAGTATGGATTTTGACAACCTGAATTAGCCTTTTCTCATAACAATCTCTTATAAAATGATGACTAATTTCAATATGTTTAGTCTTTNTAGACAAAAATTTTTATGGATTAAGCATTCCAATACCTGTTACCAAGTACTGAAATCTACCCACATCAAGACCTTTTGTTAATAAATTAGCATAGTTATCATCAGTATGGATTTTGACAACCTGAATTAGCCTTTTCTCATAACAATCTCTTATAAAATGATGACTAATTTCAATATGTTTAGTCTTTGTGTGTTGAACTGGATTCTTAATTATGCAAATGGTACTACTATTGTCAATATAAATGATGGTATTCATGAAATTGTACCCATAGTCCAAAAGTTGATTTTGAAGCCAAAGAACTTGAGCACATCAACTTGCAGCAGCCACATACTCTGCCTCAGTTGATGAATTAGCCACCATTGTTTGTTTCTTGCACTGCCATGACACCAATCTATTACCAAGAAATTGGCATCCACCTGTTGTAGATTTTCTTTCCAAGCTTGCTCCAGCATAATCACTATCTGAGTAAGTAACCAATTCTAGAGGAGATTCTCTAGGGTACCATAATCCCAGATTAGGAAATGCTTTAAGATATTTGAAAATCTTCTTCATAGCAGTCAAGTGAGAACTTTGGGAGTGACCTGAAACCTTGCACAAGCACACACTGCAAACATAATGTCTGGCCTAGATGATGTAAGATACATCAAAGAACCAATCATAGATCTGTACATGTGCACATCAACTGCTTCACCACTATTTTCCTTCAAAAGTTGATGTGTAGACTTGTTTGCAGGGGTGCTACTTGACTTTGCATCAGAGAATTTGAACTTCCTTAGTATCTCAGCCACATATTTATCTTGATTGATGAAAATTCCATCTGGCCTTTGCTGTACTTGAAGTCCCAAAAAGAATGTGAGTTCACCCATAGAACTCATCTTGAATTCATCCTTCATAAGCTTCTCAAATTCTTTGCACATCTCTGGCTTTGTAGATCCAAAAATGATATCATCAACATAAACTTGAACCAGCAAGATATCATTTTTGTCTTTCTTAGTGAACAAAGTTTGATCCACTCTCCCTCTATGAAACCCATTATCTATACGATAAGTTGTTAAGGTCTCATACCATTTTCTTGGAGCCTGATGCAAGCCATACAATGCCTTAACCACCCTGTACACCTTGTCTGGATAATCAGGGTCTTCAAAGCCTGGAGGTTGTGAAACATATACCTCCTCATCAATCTGCCCATATAGAAAAGCACTTTTTACATCCATTTGATAGACTTTAAAGCCCATAAAGGATGCATAGGCCAAGAATAGCCTAATTGCTTCAATTCTTGCAACTGGGGCAAACACTTCTTCATAGTCAATACCCTCCTCCTGAGTGTATCCTTGAGCCACAAGCCTAGCCTTGTTCCTTATTACAATTCCTCTTTCATCCTTTTTGTTTCTGAACACCTATTTTGTACCTATTACCTTCTTGCCAGGGGGTAAATCACATAGTACCCAAACCTTTTGAATTTTGAACTGGAGCAACTCTTCTTGCATTGCTTGCACTCAACTTTCATCTTCAAGAGCCTTGAATACATTCTTTGGTTCAGTAGGTTTGGTATGCCAGAACTATTCAGGACTGTTTAGACGCCCACGTGGAATGTACTAAGTGCTAAAGATAATTGAGAGATGATGTCCATAATTTATAACTGGCCAGCTCATGAGGTATAACATGAATTCCAAGTGTGTTTATATGTATTCTGTGATCCTCTTATAAACGTAGGCTGAGAACTCAAGTATGNTTCCTTATTACAATTCCTCTTTCATCCTTTTTGTTTCTGAACACCTATTTTGTACCTATTACCTTCTTGCCAGGGGGTAAATCACATAGTACCCAAACCTTTTGAATTTTGAACTGGAGCAACTCTTCTTGCATTGCTTGCACTCAACTTTCATCTTCAAGAGCCTTGAATACATTCTTTGGTTCCATTTATGACAGAAAACATATGAAGAGACATTCATTCTTTTCTTCATGATCTTTAGATTCATAGATTCCAATGATAAAACCATGAATGTCAGGCAACTTAGATTGCCTTCTTGTCTTAACTCCAGATTGAACATCTCCTATCACATTTTTAAGAGGATGTGATTTATGAATTGAAGTATGGGGAGTTGGAGGAACTGTAATCTCATTTGGCATATTTGAGATTTCAACCTCATTGGCTTGAGCTTCCTGTGTAACTGGAGTTGTATCTTCCACTTCTGGTGTTGCAGTGGAAACTTCTGGCATAGGAGTGGAATCTGAATTCCCACTGCTTTCAGGATTTTCAGTGCTCTTGTTGCCATAACCTTCTTTACTAGAATCCTTAGAAGGTTGAGCATCTCCAGTCTTTGGAACATCATTATAATCTGCGTAGTCCCAAATTGGCAGAATGAATTCATCTTGATCCTCTTCTTGATCCTTGCTTGGTTCATCATAATCAGCAAACTCTTCTGAACCTGCAAAATCATAAGTAGATGTACCTGTAGAAATAGGCACATAGTTCATAGTATGGGTTAAAGTATCAAGATCAAACAACCTTTCTGGACCAGTTCCTTTTTGATTCACTTTGTTTTCTAGGAACTCAACATGCAGATTTTGTTCAATATTTTGGGTTCTCAAGTTGAATATTCTAAAAGCTTTGCTAACCATGGAATACCCAACAAAATACCCTTCTTCAGATTTCTCTTCAAATTTACCCAGATGATCTATGGTATTGAGAATAGTAACATGACAGCCAAATGGTCTCATGAAGTCTAGAATAGGTGGTCTACCTCTAAATAACTCATAAGGTGTCTTGTTCTTTGTTTCCACTACTAAAACCCTGTTTTGCACATAACAAGCAGTGTTAACTGCTTAAGCCCAGAATGTGATTGACAATTTTGAATCTGCCAACATGGTTCTAGCAGCCTCTATTAGCGTCCTATTTCTCCTCTCAGCAACACCATTTTGTTGAGGAGTTCTAGCTACACTAAATTCTCTTTTAATACCTTTATCTCTGCAAAAATCATCCATAACTCTATTCTTAAACTCTGTCCCATTGTCACACCTAATGATTTTAACTTTCATATCATTTTGGTTTTCTACTTCTGTTATAAAGGTCTTAAGGATGCCAGTTGTTTCATCCTTAGTCCTAAGAAAGAAAACCCATGTGAATCTACTAAAATCATCAGTCACAATAAGACAATATTTCTTAAGATTTATGCTGCTCACAGATGTAGGACCAAACAAGTCCATATGTAACCGATTTTGACCTGCAAGAAGCTCTGTGTTGTTTACCTTTGAGACAAGCAACACAGGTTTGATCATTTTCAAATCTTTTTTGAGGCAAGCCTCTTACCAAACCATTTTTAACAGTCTTATTAATGGTTTTAAAGTTAATATGACCAAGTCTTCTATGCCATAACATTGATTCATCCACTGTGGCCTTTGCAAGCAAGCAAGCATAATCATTTTTAGCAACAATGTTATTCATATCAAAGCTATATAAGTTGCCTTTTCTAGGAATTTTAAGAAGGATCTGACTTTCATCAGGCATCTTAAAATCCTTAGAGAGGACAAAACACATATCTTCAGTAAAAAGAACATTGCTTTGTTTGTCACACATCTGTGACACACTAAAAAGGTTATACTTAAACTCTTTTATGACCACATCAATCTCCACAAGAGGCAAACCATTGACCAAGCGGCCGGTGGCAAGCTACGTGATCTAAGTGCGGAACAATCATGGGATCTCCTAGAAGATCTTGCTCTTTATGACAACGAAAGTTGGAACGATCCCCGTGATTTGAATAAAACGGTCAAGGCAACATCTTTGCCTTCGAATAATTCAAGCACTTCCGACCGTAGGATCATAGAACTTGAGGACCAAGTCAAGTTTCTCATGAAATCCTACGAAGCTCCTAAACCTTCAAGCCAAGTGAACAAAATCACTTCTTCGTGCGAGTTATGTAGTGGTCCCCACGACACTCGTGATTGCATGGAACTCCCCGAACAAGCTTTTGCGGACTACGCATCCACGCGTACCGATGGAGCGGGAGACAAGTGGTACACTTTCAAACCCGAGCCAAACCCTTACGGAGATTCGTACAACCCCTCATGGAAAAATCACCCCAACTTTAGGTGGAAGTCAAACCAAAACGCGCCCCAAAACAATTCTTCCAACCCACCTAATCGGTTTCAATCCAACGGTCCTTCCTCAAACCGTACCCTCAACAATAATCCTTCCAACAACTATGGTAGTACCAACAACTTTGAAGGATTGATGTCAAAATTTATGGCATCTCAAGAAGCTCGTATATCCAAGTTTAAATCCAAGTTCAAACAAAAGCAAAGCGAGATGACCGATAAAATCGATTCCTTGTTGAAGATTCTTAATAACCGAGAGATGGGAGCCCTCCCGAGCGACACGGTCAAGAACCCGAAACTAAACGTTAACTCCATTTCTTCGGTTTCGTCCCCTAGTTCTTGCCCACAATACTATTCGGTCAACGCCATGAGCACGTGTTTCAAACAAACCCAAATCCCTCAAAAAGACCACGAGAGTAAGGCATCCAACACCAAATCGGTCGATAACATAGTTGAAACACCCCCCCACAAGACCTCGACGAAGAATTCTAGGAACTCCACCTTGAACATCCGGTTATTGATGTGTTAGAACGAGCCCCCTACTATAACGCCCTATTAGAAAAATATGAGAAGAAGCTCAAATCAGGTGAGAAAGGGACCGCCTTCGTTCGAAACAAACTACCTAAGAAGTTAGATGATCCGGGTCTATTTGTCCTACCATGTAAGATTGGTAATTCAGAAGCTTATGACACACTAGCCGATCTTGGATCTAACCTCAACTTACTTCCACTACCTCTCTACACCACCCTCAAACTAGGAAAGCCACCGCTAGTGCTATGATTGATTGTAAGAAATCCAAGATAGCGGTAGGAGAAGGAGAAACTTGGTCGGTTTATGATGTTAAGAAACATGCCTATGACACCATTGAGGAACCCCCCGATAGGAAGACCTCTAGATACGGACCATGGTTAGAAGGAGACTTTATAGGACCCCAACGCCCATTCTACCTAGAAGAAGAATTTGTAAACCGAACACAAACGGTAGAACAACTTTTAGCTAGGGACACCGAACTAGATCCCTTTGAAGATCCCCTAGTTTTTAGAAAGATGACCGACTTCCTAGGAGTTTTGCCAATCAACCTAGCCATGAATAAGTGGAAAAGCGAAGGTGATAAGCACAAATGGGATTGGAAAAAGCCACCTAAGGAAGGAGATGGATCGTGGCACATTAAGATAACTTTATATGACCCGGATGGAGAGAATTTTGAGAGGTCATACTTCACTAAACGCACCGATAGGAAACTTCCAACCAAAATCAACCCTAAGGATATCCTCGATGCGGAACTCACCTATGTCGGATAGGGTGACTTTGAGTCTAGCTACAAGACTCGTAAATAAAGAAAAGCGCTTCTTGGGAGGCAACCCATGTTTTGTGTGTTTTTGTGTGTTTATTTGATTTTATTTGTTTCCGTATGTAAGTTATATTTCTTGTTATTGATTCATGCTTCAAACTAAATTGTGAAAATGCTTTATTTTGTTTTTAACTTCGTCTTAACTACATATAAAGGTATTTTGCAAAAGCTAAGTGTAAGGGAAATCTAAATCGGTTTATATAGAACGAATGAACATGAATCATAACAATGAAATTAGCATACATATTAGTACTTGTTTGAGTCAAATGCTTGTATCGAGTCATAATGAATTTTTGCAGGAATTCCAGGAAGTAAGATCTAGTTTTTCCAGAATTTTTCCCGGAAGCTTAACATGAGAATTCTGTCAGAACTTTCTGACGGCGTCAGGATTAACACCTGACGGCGTCAGGTTATAATTTTCTGCAATTTTTGAAAGTTTTGTATTTTTCCGGAAACCTAAAAAGTTTTGTCAATTCTTTAACTTATAATCTCCAGGAATTCTGCAAAATATTCATTCCACAAGCATTATATCTTATTATGTAGATTTTACCGCCGATTTTACGCGAGGTTGGCCTTTATCTTTTTCAGGTTAACAGGTTATTTTGGACAAGAAGACGTTTATTATTTTGGAAGGGAAGCTTTGAACGTTCGTCTATCTTGGAAGAAGATCTAACCATGTTACATCACTATCCACAACAAACGATTCAGGGGAGTATTTGATTTCATTCTTTCATCTTATTTACTTTTACGTCTTTTATTTGAACATTGGGGACAATGTTCGGTTTAAGTGTAAGGGGGGTAAATGAAAGCACCGTTGAGAATATACTTACGCTTGATGTTTTGCTTTGTTTGATAGTAAATTTGTAATAAAACCAAGAGAAATGTTTGTTAGGGCAATTTTAGCGCCAATTTAAAATTTTTTACAACATTTAGAAGTGAAACCTTGATCTTAATGAGCGTCTCATGGATAGGAAATTGTATGACTAGCACAAAACCGTACCACTAAAAAATTTTCCACCCCAAATATGTGAGGTTCGCCCCTAGAATTGGTAGGAAAAGCATCCATCTTTGGTGCTATGATGTGAGTACCGGTAGTATTTAGATTCTAGAACTTGCGTTAGGACCATCTCAAATCCACAAGTGAGACTACATTCGTGTAGTTAAGATTTACTACATGATAAGAGGCATTAGGATTAACCCATTGTTTTACACCCGTATATTTGTTATAATTACATTGACTTCATTGGTCAAGTAATTCTCCCACACCCTTTGCGTTGTATCCATTTTTGGTACACGATACCCCTAGTACACCCCTCCGAGCCTATCCTTTCGTTTCGACCTTTGAGCATCTTACTCAAAGTGAGAATTTGTTTACACCCCACTAAATGTACACCCAAATCGCCTTAGCCTACCTTGTATGCACCCACCTTTGGTGCATTATTGTGAAAACATTTGTTAAACCCTTAGTTAATTATCCGGTCAATTACATGGTTGCTAAGTTAAGTCATATCCTTGTACATATTGTTTTGGGACGATTGGGACTCATGGGTAAAGTACTAGTGTAATGAAGTAATGGGGAAGAACAACATTATTACCCCCATACGTGCTAAATATTTTAAAAGTACTCCAAGTTTTTCGATTATCTTAATTCGAGTCATTAGAATAGTGATTGTAAAGTTATGTAAAGATTCAAGTGTAAGGGGAATGCAAATCCCCTATGATGTATTATTTTGGATGGTAGGGCAAGAGTGTATGAAAAAAAAATCAAAAAATCAAGAAAAATACAAAAAAATATGAAAAAGAAAAGAGAAAAACATACGGACTACCATCCCGTTTCCTTTTATGTTTCTTTTTAGTTTTTGTTATTTCATTTTTATTTTAAGATTGAGTTGAGTCTTGGCTTAAGCAACGATGTAGAGTGCATGTATTTGATCATGATAATTAACTTGCCACCATTAAAATACCCTTTATTCCAACCAAACCGTGTTTATCATATCCCTACACCTTACGTTACAACCCTTTGGAAAGCCCTCTTTGATAGTTTATCTTAGGTGCTTACGCCTTGTGGAGGAGTAATTGATCCTCTCCCAAGCCTATGGTAATCTATTTGCTATGACAGGTAGTGAGTGTTATTTTCCGTTTTCATTTATGAGATATTATTCTATGACATTTGCGAGATGAGAGAATCCAAACACTATTTGTGAGTTGCTAGTGTATGATTTCCGTGCTTGTTATGATTAGGGTCTAATAACTATTTGTTGTAATTACTTATATATTCGTGTTAAATGACCCCTAACTCATATTTTGATTGGCATAAAAGCACATTTGCTTGAGGACAAGCAAATCTCAAGTGTAAGGGTATTTGATGAGACGAAAAGTGTTACGCTTTTAGGGGGTCATTTAAGCCCTAATTCGTATAAATGTGATTAAATATTGCCCTAAATCGTTCCTTTTGTCATTTTAGGTACTTTTGAGAAGAATTCTGGAAAACATGCATATTTGGACGTTTTTGGAGCATAAAAGTGAAGAAAACGACAAAGTCTCAAAAGAAGCAGAAATTACAACCTGACGGTGTCAGAGTCACAAGGTGACGCCGTCAGCAAGCGTTGACAAAAGAGTGGAAACCAATTATAAAATGACGGGCCAGAAAGATTTTGGAAATTAACACCTGACGCCGTCAGGTGTTAGAAGTTGTAGGCCGTCAGGTTATGAGTTAAAGAGTGACGGCCCAGAGAGGAATAGAGAGTGACGGCTTTAGAAGTGGATCTAGGCCATCCGAGAAACCTAATGGCGGCGAGCTGACGGCGTCAGCCTCTATAACCTGACGCCGTCAGAATGTAAAATCTATATATAGTTTTCTATTTTTCATTCATTAAGTGTGGAACTTTGAGGAGAACTTTTGGCACCAAACCCTAGACGAATTTTCTGTACTTTTTAGGGTTTCCAACCCTTGGAACCCTCATGCTTAATTAAAGATAAGTCTTCACTTTAATTCAATCAATATGTCTATGTGTTGGTTGATTATCTCTTTTGCTTGTCTTTCAATTAACATG
>LBNU01024377.1:6805-18702 GCA_014162995.1 Artemisia annua | reverse complement strand
TCACGTATAGTTAGAATCCACTCCTTTGTCTTGGTTGGCTGACGGCGTCACCTTGTGACTCTGACGCCGTCAGGAAGGATTTCCAGCATTCTTTTGAGACTTTGTCGTTTTCTTCACTTTATGCTCCAAAAACGTCCGAAATGAGGTGTTTCCAGAATTCTTCTCAAAAGTACCTAAAATGACAAAAGGAACGATTTAAGGCAATATTTGATCATATTAACACGAATTAAGGCTTAAATGACCCCTTAAAACGGGTACACTTTTCACCTCATCAAATACCCTTACACTTGAGATTTGCTTGTCCTCAAGAAAATAGGCTTTTATTCCAATCAAAATATGAGTTAGGGGTCATTTAACACTAATATAAAAGTAATTACAACAAATAGTTACTCGACCCTAATCATAATAATCACGGAAATCATACACTAGCACCTCACAAATAGTGTTTGGATACTCTCATCTCTCGGGTGTTATAACCTATACAATTACATTTGAAATGAAATAAAATCACTCACTACCTGTCATAGCAAATAGATTACCATAGGCTTGAGAGAGGATCAATTACTCCTCCACTAGGCGTAAGCACCTAAGATAAACTATCAAAGAGGGCTTTCCAAAGGATTGTAATGTAAGGTGTAGGGATATGATAAACACGGTTTGGTTGGAATAAAGGGTATTTTACTGGTGGCAAGTTAATTATCATGATCAAATACATGTACTATACAATGTTGCTAAGCCAAGACTCGACTCAACTAAAGCTAAAAACGAAATAATAAAAACATAAACAAACATAAAAAGAAATGGGATAGTAGTCCGTATGTTTTTTCTACTTCTCTTTTTCTCATTCTTTTTTGTATTTTTTTTTTTATTTTTTTTGATTTTTTTTTGCATACACTCTTGCCCTACCATCCGAAATAATACATCATAGGGCCTCGGTTCTCCCCTTACACTTGAATTTTTACATACTTTACAAATAACTAATCTAATGACTCGAATTAAGATAATCGAAACACTTGAAGTACTTTTTAAAAATATTTAGCACATATGGGGGTAATAATGTTGTTCTTCCCCATTACTCCATTAAACTAGTACTTTACCCATGAGTCCCAATCGTCCCAAAACAATATGTTCAAGATATGACTCGACTTAGCAACCATGTAATTAATTAGATAATTAACAAAGGGTTTAACACAAATGTTGTCACAATAATGCACTAAAGATGAGTGCATACAAGGTGGGCTAAGGCGATTTGGGTTTACATTTAAGTGGGGTGTAACAAATTCTCACTTTGAGCAAGATGCTCAAAGGTCGAAACGAAAAGATAGGTTCTGAGGGGTGTACTAGGGGTATCGTGTACCAAAAATGGGTACAACGCAAAGGGTGTGGGAGAATTACTTGACCAATGTAGCCAACGTAATTATAACAAAAACACGGGTGTAAAACAAAGGGTTAATCCTAATGCCTCTTATCATGTAGTAGATCTAACTACACGAATGTAGTCTCACTTGTGGATTTGAGATGGTCCTAACGCAAGTTCTAGAATCTAAATACTACCGGTACTCACATCATAGCACCAAAGATGGATGCTTTTCCTACCAATTCTAGGGGCGAACCTCACATATTTGGGGTGGAAAATTTTTTAGTGGTACGGTTTTGTGCTAGTCATACAATTTCCTATCCATGAGACGCTCATTAAGATCAAGGTTTCACTTCTAAATGTTGTAAAAAATTTTAAATTGGCGCTAAAATTGCCCTAACAAACATTTCTCTTGGTTTTATTACAAATTTACTATCAAACAAAGCAAAACATCAAGCGTAAGTATATTCTCAACGGTGCTTTCATTTACCCCCCTTACACTTAAACCGAACATTGTCCCCAATGTTCAAATAAAAGACGTAAAAGTAAATAAGATGAAAGAATGAAATCAAATACTCCCCTGAATCGTTTGTTGTGGATAGTGATGTAACATGGTTAGATCTTCTTCCAAGATAGACGAACGTTCAAAGCTTCCCTTCCAAAATAATAAACGTCTTCTTGTCCAAAATAACCTGTTAACCTGAAAAAGATAAAGGCCAACCTCGCGTAAAATCGGCGGTAAAATCTACATAATAAGATATAATGCTTGTGGAATGAATATTTTGCAGAATTCCTGGAGATTATAAGTTAAAGAATTGACAAAACTTTTTAGGTTTCCGGAAAAATACAAAACTTTCAAAAATTGCAGAAAATTATAACCTGACGCCGTCAGGTGTTAACCCTGACGCCGTCAGAAAGTTCTGACAGAATTCTCATGTTAAGTTTCCGGGAAAAATTCTGGAAAAACTAGATCTTACTTCCTGGAATTCCTGCAAAAATTCATTATGACTCGATACAAGCATTTGACTCAAACAAATACTAATATGTATGCTAATTTCATTGTTATGATTCATGTTCATTCGTTCTTTATAAACCGATTTAGATTTCCCTTACACTTAGCTTTTGCAAAATACCTTTATATGTAGTTAAGACGAAGTTAAAAACAAAATAAAGCATTTTCACAATTTAGTTTGAAGCATGAATCAATAACAAGAAATATAACTTACATACGGAAACAAATAAAATCAAATAAACACACAAAAACAAACAAAACATGGGTTGCCTCCCAAGAAGCGCTTTTCTTTATTTACGAGTCTTGTAGCTAGACTCAAAGTCACCGTACGTTACGTGACTTCGTCGTTGGTCTCGGTTCCTAAGTCATCCTCTTTTCCGGTTTTGTATTCGGGCCCTAAGTTCAAACAATCCTTATAGAAACCGAAAATCCTTTTCATGACATAGTCTACTCCCCTACGTCTATCCTCATCATTCCTATAGTAAACCGCTTGTTTGAGCTCCTTCTCAACGTTTGACAAGTGTTGGTATTGCTCTATCTTATACGGCATTTGGTAGTTCACCTCATCGGTCTCATCCTTAAATGTGACTATCCCTAAGGAAGGTTCATGAGTCATTCTAGAGACCTCGATAAATGGTTTGCCTAAGACTACTTGGGTCACACTTGCATCGATTATTGGGCGGATATCTTCTACAATCACAAAGTCGGTGACATAGGTAAAGTTTCCTACATAAACCGGTAATCCTTTAACTCTTCCCGTGAAGTTACTAATCCATCCCTTATCGGGAAACACTCTATACCCTAGTTGACTTTTCATTATCAAATTGTATTGAGCTCTAGTCATGATGTTAATGGGTGATCTAGGGTCAATGTACGCTTTCCAAATATGCAAATGCCCGATGTTGCATGGTATGTTGAGATTAGATGGATCGCCCACCTTGAAAATTGGGTTACCTAGGATGTATGGGGTCTCGGAGTCATCGAATAGATTCTTATGATATGCTCGCTCTTCCTTAGTGGGTAACCTATTGAAGTAATCCTCCTCCTCTACTTCTTCTATTTCGCTAACCTTAGCCTTCCTATCATCCTCTAATTCCTTACTCTCATCCTTTGATTCACTATCATTCTCACTCCTATCAATTGGTCTAATGGTCACAACGTTGACGAAGTGGACATGTTTGGATGAAGAGGGGTCCTTGATTTGTGGTTCGCTATTGGTGTTTCTAGCGTCCTTTTGTGGGGGTGATAGCACTTGGTTGTTGAGGGCTTTCAACAAGTTGTCAATTTTATTGGTCATCTCTACTTGTTGTTGATTGAATTCGGATGTGAATTTAGCTATGCGAGCTTCTTGAGATGCCATAAAATTGGACATCAATCCTTCAAAGTTGTTGGTACTACCATAGTTGTTGGAAGGATTGTTGTTGAAGGTACGGTTTGAGGAATTACCGTTGGGTTGAAACCGGTTAGGTGGGTTGGAAGAATTGTTTTGGGGTGCGTTTTGGTTTGACTTCCACCTAAGGTTGGGGTGATTTTTCCATGAGGGGTTGTATGAATCTCCATAAGGGTTTGGCTCGGGTTTGAAAGTGTACCACTTATCTCCCGCTCCGTCGGTACGCGTGGATGCGTAGTCCGCAAAAGCTTGTTCGGGGAGTTCCATGCAATCACGAGTGTCGTGGGGACCACTACATAATTCGCACGAAGAAGTGATTTTGTTCACTTGGCTTGAAGGTTTAGGAGCTTCGTAGGATTTCATGAGAAACTTGACTTGGTCTTCAAGTTCTATGATCCTACGGTCGGAAGTGCTTGAATTATTCGAAGGCAAAGATATTGCCTTGACCGTTTTATTCAAATCACGGGGATCATTCCAACTTTCGTTGTCATATAGAGCAAGATCTTCTAGGAGATCCCATGATTGTTCCGCACTTAGATCACGTAGCTTGCCACCGGCCGCTTGGTCAATGGTTTGCCTCGTGTGGAGATTGATGTGGTCATAGAAGATTTGGACTTGGAGCCAAAGGTCTATGCCATGATGAGGGACTTTTTGGAGTAAGTCCTTGAATCGAGTCCATGCCTCGTAGAGGGTTTCGCCTTGGCGTTGTTGGAACGCCAAGATATCATTCCTTAGCTTGGTAGTTCTCCCCGGTGGGAAAAATTGAGCAAGGAAACGAGTTGTGAGATCGTCCCAAGAGGTGATGGATCCTGCGGGAAGTCGCTCAAGCCATTGACTAGCTTGGTCCCGTAGAGAGAATTGGAAGAGACGCAATCGGGTCGTCTCTCGAGTTGCAACATCAAGGTCTATGGAATCTACGATTTTGAGGAAATCCTTGAGATGTTGGTTTGGATCTTCGGAACGAAGTCCATGGAATGCGCATCCGCTTTGCACCAACCGGATGGTGTCGGATCGCAAGGGAGTGACATTGGCTCCTTGAGTGAGCTCAATGGTGTTTCGATAGCCAAGGTGGCTAGGTCGGGAATACTCTCCTAAGGTGCGGGGTCTAGGAGGTTGGTTTGGTTGTGGTGGGTGGTTTGGTTGAAGTGGGTTGTTGGGATCAAGGATGTTACCACCTTCCATGATGGCGGATGGTAAAGGTTACGAACAAAAACACGAAGAAAAAAGATAGACTAAAGAAATCCTAGAAAAATAAAATAAAAATCTCACTAGAAAGGAATCTAGTGAGTAGACCTAAAAAAATAAAAATTCTACCTAAACAATAACTATTCCCCGGCAGCGGCGCCAAAAACTTGATGCGTGGTTTTGTGACCTTACAACAGGTTTTACCTCTCGAGGGATCTCAAGAGGCTTACAACCCCACCAGGCAGTGTACCTGACCGATGTAGTATAGGATAGTGGTAAGTACGGGGGATTGATCGTTCTCTCACAGGGAATAGTGTTCGTTAGGATAGAAAAACTACTCTAATAGGTCTAAGGGTGGAAGGAAGATTCTTTTTGTATTTTTATGTTTTATGGAAAGCAAGTAAAATCTCGGTTTTGGAAGAAGGGCGGAATTAGTTGCTAGTCAACTAACCCAAGTTTACTACTTATGCAAATTAAAATAAAATAAATATCTAAACTATTGTGGTTGTGAAAACAATATGGAGAAAGTTGTGTTTACTTAGATTTCATTACTCCCTAACTATCTTTTACCGGTTAATTGATATGTATGTTACTTGTGTGGATGAAGGGTGTATTCCTAATAACTCATGGAGTGGCATACATATCTCTCCAATTCTATGAGCTCTTATCTCGCCCTATGCCATGCACGGCACAACCATAGGGGTTGTAAACAGTGGCTCATGCGTTAAATACTACCTTAATAGCCTAGTATGCCTTGGCTACATGTTTCCCAAGACGTTCAAGCACGTTACCATAAAGGAGGTTGGCCAGTTTTCTTGAGCCTAACATTGATGGAACAATCATCCCAACAAACAACAACACACACCAATTAACCAATAATTAATAGTTAGGTTTCATTAGATCTAAGCAAACACTAGAGAATTTAGCTACACATGTTAATTAAAAGACAAGCAAAAGAGATAATCAACCAACACATAGACATATTGATTGAATTAAAGTGAAGACTTATCTTTAATTAAGCATGAGGGTTCCAAGGGTTGGAAACCCTAAAAAGTACAGAAAATTCGTCTTTAGGGTTTGCCCTAAAAGTTCTCCACAAAGTTCCACACTAATGAATGAAAATTAGAAAACTATATATAGATTTTACACTCTGACGGCGTCAGGTTATAAGGGCTGACGCCGTCAGCTCGCCGCCATTAGGTTTCTCGGATGGCCTAGATCCACTTCTGACGCCGTCACCTTATAAAACCTTCTGGGCCGTCACTCTTTAAAATATAACCTGACGGCCTACTTTTCCTAACACCTGACGGCGTCAGGTGTTAATTCCAAAATTTCCTCTGGCCCGTCATTTGAAAATTGGATTCCACTCTTTTGTCAAGGCTTTCTGACGGCGTCACCTTGTGACTTCTGACGCCGTCAGGTTGTAAATCTTCATCTTTTGAGACTTTGTCGTTTTCTTCACTTTTATGCTCCAAAAACGTCCGAATATGCATGTTTTCCAGAATTCCTCTCAAAAGTACCTAAAATGACAAAAGGAACGATTTAGGGCAATATTTGATCACATTTATACGAATTAGGGCTTAAATGACCCCCTAAAAGCGTAACACTTTTCGTCTCATCAAATACCCTTACACTTGAGATTTGCTTGTCCTCAAGCAAATGAGCTTTTATTCCAATCAAAATATGAGTTAGGGGTCATTTAACACGAATATAAAAGTAATTACAACAAATAGTTATTAGACCCTAATCATAACAAGCACGGAAATCATACACTAGCACCTCACAAATAGTGTTTGGATTCTCACATCTCTCAAATGTCATAAAGTTTATATCTCATAAATGGAAACGGAAAATAACACTCACTACCTGTCATAGCAAATAGATTACCATAGGCTTGGGAAAGGATCAATTACTCCTCCACTAGGCGTAAGCACCTAAGATAAACTATCAAAGAGGGCTTTATAAAGGGTTGTAACGTAAGGTGTAGGGATATGATAACACGGTTTGGTTGGAATAAAGGGTATTTTAGTGGTGGCGAGTTAATTATCATGATCAAATACATGCACTCTACATCGTTGCTTAAGTCAAGACTCGACTCAATCTTAGTCTAAAAATGAAATAACAAAAACTAAAAAGGAACATAAAAGGAAACGGGATGGTAGTCCGTATGTTTTTCTTCTTTCTTTTTCATATTTTTTTGTATTTTTCTTGATTTTTCGATTTTTTTTTCATACACTCTTGCCCTACCATCCAAAATAATACATCATAGGGGATTTGCATTCCCCTTACACTTGAATCTTTACATAACTTTACAATCACTATTCTAATGACTCGAATTAAGATAATCGAAAAACTTGGAGTACTTTTTAAATATTTAGCACGTATGGGGGTAATAATGTTGTTCTTCCCCATTACTTCATTACACTAGTACTTTACCCATGAGTCCCAATCGTCCCAAAACAATATGTACAAGGATATGACTTAACTTAGCAACCATGTAATTGACCGGATAATTAACTAAGGGTTTAACAAATGTTTTCACAATAATGCACCAAAGGTGGGTGCATACAAGGTAGGCTAAGGCGATTTGGGTGTACATTTAGTGGGGTGTAAACAAATTCTCACTTTGAGTAAGATGCTCAAAGGTCGAAACGAAAGGATAGGCTCGGAGGGGTGTACTAGGGGTATCGTGTACCAAAAATGGATACAACGCAAAGGGTGTGGGAGAATTACTTGACCAATGAAGTCAATGTAATTATAACAAATATACGGGTGTAAAACAATGGGTTAATCCTAATGCCTCTTATCATGTAGTAAATCTTAACTACACGAATGTAGTCTCACTTGTGGATTTGAGATGGTCCTAACGCAAGTTCTAGAATCTAAATACTACCGGTACTCACATCATAGCACCAAAGATGGATGCTTTTCCTACCAATTCTAGGGGCGAACCTCACATATTTGGGGTGGAAAATTTTTTAGTGGTACGGTTTTGTGCTAGTCATACAATTTCCTATCCATGAGACGCTCATTAAGATCAAGGTTTCACTTCTAAATGTTGTAAAAAATTTTAAATTGGCGCTAAAATTGCCCTAACAAACATTTCTCTTGGTTTTATTACAAATTTACTATCAAACAAAGCAAAACATCAAGCGTAAGTATATTCTCAACGGTGCTTTCATTTACCCCCCTTACACTTAAACCGAACATTGTCCCCAATGTTCAAATAAAAGACGTAAAAGTAAATAAGATGAAAGAATGAAATCAAATACTCCCCTGAATCGTTTGTTGTGGATAGTGATGTAACATGGTTAGATCTTCTTCCAAGATAGACGAACGTTCAAAGCTTCCCTTCCAAAATAATAAACGTCTTCTTGTCCAAAATAACCTGTTAACCTGAAAAAGATAAAGGCCAACCTCGCGTAAAATCGGCGGTAAAATCTACATAATAAGATATAATGCTTGTGGAATGAATATTTTGCAGAATTCCTGGAGATTATAAGTTAAAGAATTGACAAAACTTTTTAGGTTTCCGGAAAAATACAAAACTTTCAAAAATTGCAGAAAATTATAACCTGACGCCGTCAGGTGTTAATCCTGACGCCGTCAGAAAGTTCTGACAGAATTCTCATGTTAAGCTTCCGGGAAAAATTCTGGAAAAACTAGATCTTACTTCCTGGAATTCCTGCAAAAATTCATTATGACTCGATACAAGCATTTGACTCAAACAAATACTAATATGTATGTTAATTTACATTGTTATGATTCATGTTCATTCGTTCTTATAAACCGATTTAGATTTCCCTTACACTTATCTTTTGCAAAATACCTTTATATGTAGTTAAGACGAAGTTAAAAACAAAATAAAGCATTTTCACAAGTTAGTTTTTGAAGCATGAATCAATAACAAGAAAAATAACATACATACGGAAACAAATAAAATCAAACAAACAAACAAATAAACACAAAGCTTGGGTTGCCTCCCAAGAAGCGCTTTTCTTTATTAACGAGTCTTGTAGCTAGACTCAAAGTCACCGTACATTACGTGACTCCATCGTTGGTCACGGTTTCTAGGTCATCCTCTTGTCCGGTTTTATAATCCGGTCCTAATTTCAAACAATCCTTGTAGAAACCGAATATCCTTTCCATGACATAGTCCACTCCCCTACTTCTATCCTCATCATTCCTATAGTAGACCGCTTGCTTGTGCTCCTTCTCAAGGTTTGACAAAAGTCGGTATTGCTCTATCTTATAAGGCATTTGGTAAGCTACATCATCGGTCTCGTCCTTGAACCTAACTATCCCTAGAGATGGGTCATAGTTCATCTTAGAGGCCTCAACAAACGGCTTTCCAAAAACTACTTGAGTTAAGCATGCATCTATTACTGGGCGAATGTCCTCAACAATCACAAAGTCGGCGATATAGGTGAAATTCCCTATGTAGACATGTAGTCCCCTAACTCTACCTACAAAATTGCTCACCCACCCCATGCTAGGAAATGTCCTAAGTCCCAGTTGCTTCTTCATTATAAGATTGTAGTGGGCTCTAGTCATGATGTTTATGGGAGACTTAAGATCTATGTAAGCTTTCCAAACATGCAAGTGACCTATATTGCATGGTATGTTAAGGTTGGTAGGGTCACCAGTTTTGATGATTGGATTACCTAGGAAGTATGGTGTCTCGGGGTCATAGAATAGATCCTTATGGTATGCCCGTTCTTCCCTAGTTGGTAACCTATTGAAGTAGTCCTCTTCATCATCTACTTCTTTAATCTCACTTTTCCTAATTTCCTTATCTACCTCGACTTTCTTAACCTCATCCTTAGGTTCACTATTATCCTCACTCCTATCAACTGGTTTAATGGTGACAACGTTGACGAAGTGGACATGTTTGGATGAAGAAGGGTCTTTAACTTGGGGTCCGCTATTTGTGTTCCTAGCGTCCTTATGTGGAGGTGATAGCACTTGGTTATTGAGGGCTTTCAATAAGTTATCTATCTTATTGGTCATCTCCGTTTGTTGTTGATTGAATTCGGATTCGAATCTAGCTATTCGAGCTTCTTGAGATGCCATAAGTTGAGACATCAATCCTTCAAGATTATTGGTACTACCATAGTTGTTGGAAGGATTGTTGTTGAAGGTACGGTTCGAGTTCGAACCGTTGGGTTGAAAACGATTAGGTAGGTTGGAAGAATTGGTTTGGGGCGCGTTTTGGTTTGGCTTCCACCTAAGGTTTGGGTGATTTCTCCATGAGGGGTTGTATGAATCACCGTAAGGGTTTGGCTCGGGTTTGAAAGTGTACCACTTGTCTCCCGCTCCGTCGGTACGCGAGATTGCGTAGTACGCAAAAGCTTGTTCGAGGAGTTCCATGCAATCACGAGTGTCGTGGGGACCACTACATAATTCGCACGAAGAAGTGATTTTGTTCACTTGGCTTGAAGGTTTAGGAGCCTTGTCGGATTTCATAAGAAACTTGACTTGGTCTTCAAGTTCTATGATCCTACGGTCGGAAGTGCTTGAATTATTCGAATGCAAAGATATTGCCTTGACCGTTTTATTCAAATCACGGGGATCATTCCAACTTTCGTTGTCATAGAGAGCAAGATCTTCTAGGAGATCCCATGATTGTTCCGCACTTAGATCACGTAGCTTACCACCGGCCGCTTGGTCAATGGTTTGCCTCGTGGGGAGAATGATATGGTCATAGAAGATTTGGAATTGGAGCCAAAGGTCTATGCCATGATGAGGGACTTTTTGGAGTAAGTCCTTGAATCGAGTCCATGTCTCGTAGAGGGTTTCGCCTTGGCGTTGTTGGAACGCCAAGATATCATTCCTTAGCTTGGTAGTTCTTCCCGGTGGGAAAAATTGAGCTAAGAAGCGAGTTGTGAGATCATCCCAAGAGGTGATGGATCCTGCGGGTAGACGCTCTAGCCACTGACTAGCATGGTCTCGCAGAGAGAATTGGAAAGACGTAATCGGGTCGTCTCTCGAGTTGCAACATCAAGGTCTATGGAATCTATGATGAGTGTGTAAATACTCATCATTTTTGTCTCATCTGAAGTGCCAAAACATCCAAAAACACCCAAATATGCATCAAAATACTGAAAATATCACAGGGTTGTGTTTTATATGTTTTAGATGCAAAATGTTTGAAAATAAATGAAAAACGAACAAAGTTTGCACAATTGGCAGTTTCAGTCTCTCAACTTTCAAAACTTGTCAAATCTAGTCCCTGAGCATTAATTTTGAAAGAAAAGTAAACCAAAGTCCTTAGAAAATCACAAGTTGTCATAATTAGTCCTTTGATGAAAAGTTTCAAAAGTTTACAAGTTTAGTCCCTGAACTTTGCAAAGTTGTCAAAAATAGCCCCTGTGATTAAAATCTTTTGGAAAATTACAATTATGGTCCTTGTATTATGAAACTTTGGCAAAAATAATCATTGGGTGAAAAGGTTGGTGAAATTACAAGTTTGGTCCCTGAAGTTTCACAAGTTGGCAAAACAGGTCCCTGGGAAATTCAAAAAGTGGAAAAATCAACATTGGTCCTTGTACTATTCAAATATGGCAAGAATGGACCTTGTGAGTATCTTTGGAAACTTGCCAACTCAAGCCCCTCAAAAATCAGAATTTACACTTTCTACCCTTGGGCTTATTTACACTTCTATAAACCAAATGGACTTAGTATAAACACAACCCAACATCACCAGCCCACCCTTTTTATTTACCCTTAGCCCACCACCCTTTTCACAGGCCCAATAAACAAAACCCATAAACCCCCCTAGTTATAAAACCGGGGTCAACCCAGTCAAACCCACCTTCTTCCACCCTTTCCCTCCCACACTGCAAAACCAGATACCACCCTGGTTTTCACCACCCCCAACACTCCCACTTGACCACCTGCTATCACCTGTCCATTCCACCACCCCCACTAACACCATCACATCCCACCACCCC
>LBNU01024375.1:168408-206438 GCA_014162995.1 Artemisia annua | reverse complement strand
CATTCTTTAAGTCACAGGCAATAGATCAGCTCTTGTGAGACTGTGTGTGTTTGTGAGAGTCGCAGATGCACAAATGCAAGCATACTGCAGAATCAATGCCAGAACCAGCAGCAGAGTTGCAGTGCCACAGTAGAGATCCAATAACAGCAAGAATGAAGTCTCTGATGGATATGCTTTGTGTGAGACAAAGGCAAGGTTTTGCAGCAGAGCAGATGAGAGAATTTTGCCTTTTGTTCAGTTCATAAGCCTTTAATTTATTGTAGAACTCATAAGACTCATGTACAAACATCATCTTGTTTCAACGATAGGGGTGCATATCCCATTCTGAAGATTGATAACTTAAATAATCTCCGGAGGATGAGAAACTGCAAGGTTAAGCTGACTTACAAGCCTTTTGACCTCTGTAGGTACAATCAGAGTTTCCACTTGGAGCAAATAAGTTTCAAATTGATGTTTCAATGCATATCTTCTGACCTTAAGTGCTTCATTTAACAAAAATCTGGTTCACAGCTCATAAATCCTGGCAGTATCATTCTGGAAATCAAGCTGCAACATCATAGTATCCATAAGAGAATACTGTGGCTTATCCCACTCTGAGATTTCGACTTTTTTCCTTGATGACACAGAGCGCACCATCATACTACTACTGTCTATAGTACCCATTATATGGCCATCCCACGATCTTGTAGTCAAACATGCGAGAGTATGCTTATTCTCATTTTCCATAGCTAACTTCCTTGATTCGAGGACATAGTACCTTGAAGCGATAAACATGTGTTTTATACCCATTGTAGTTGTTTTATGTAGAAAAAGAAAGTGTTGTTTGTTGTTTTCTGACACGCTTTAGATCACAAGCTCTGCATACACTTTTGATCCCATGCAATGAACTAGTATACTTCTTAGTAAATCAAGACAATATTATATAGAATGCCGACTTGAATGATGATTAGATTACTAGCGTGGGAAAGCAATTAACTAAGAACAAATCAACTTCCAATACACTTCACATTTAATACGCCTCTAACCAGTGCTAGGGGTTTTAACACCCCTGAATGATAATACATGCTAGATAATTCCTACCTAGACCAACCTAGGATGTCCTATTATACATAAGAACCTAAGTTACAGGACAAAGTTCCTACACAAGACAAGTATTGCTAATGCATAGAATATTTACAAGACTCTGTTACTATAATTACAAAACGCATATAAGTCTTATCACTAGCAGCAGGATATACAGCAGTAGAGTCAGCAGTAGATTCCAGCCAGTAGATTGCTGCTAGCAGTAAGAGTAGATGTGTAACTTTAAAACCAACACTTAAGACGTTCAAGCATGTTACCAATTGGAAGTCTGCCAGTTTTCTTAAGCCTAACATCGATAAACATTCATCCAATACAATCAATAACACACCATTCAATCAATAATCAATAGTTAGGTTTCATTAGATCTAAGCAAATACAAGGAAAACCTAGCCTAGCATGTTAAACAAAAGACAAGAACAAGATAGAATCAAACAACACATAGACATATTGAATGATTAATTGATTACTTATCTTCAATGTAACATGGAAGATCTCAAGGTAAAAAACCTTGAAAAAGCTGCTAAAATTCGTCTAGGGTTTCTCCATAAAAAGTTCCACCCTAATGACTAAAAATTATGAGAATATATATAGAAAAAAAAATCTGAAGACGTCACGTTATAGCTTTGACGCCGTCACCTCGCCATGCTTAGGGTTTCTTGATGGCCTTCTTGACGCCGTCCCCTTTAATCTCCTAAAATCCATTCTGGCTTATCAAGACTTGACGGCGTCACATCCAAGCTTGACGCCGTCAAGGGTACTATTCCAGCAGACTTTAGCACTTTGTCGAATTCTTCACTTTTATGCTCCAAAAACGTCCAAAATGCTTCCTTTTCCAGAATTTCTCTCCAAAGTACCTAAAATGACAAAAGGAACGATTTAGGGCAATATTTGATCAAATAAATACGATTTAGGGCTTAAATGACCCCCGAAAAGCGGTACACTTTTACCCTTATCAGTCTCATTACTATCACTATGTTCCTCTTGTTGAATTGGATTTGAAGTTCCAACTTCTTCATGTATAACTTTTGAAGGACCAGCTTCTTCATCAAAATCTAAGGTTCTTGGTGTAATAAGATTCTGCCTAACAGTACTTTGTGGAGCAGCATCTTGAACACCAGTACCTTGAGCATAAGTAGTATCTTGAACATGAACTTGCTCAACTTGGTCAGCTTCTTTCTGAATTTCAGCATTAGAATCTTCATTCAAATTTTCATAAGGTTCAGCATCTAAATCCTTATGAATTTCAGCATCTGAATCTTTATTAACTTCAGCATCTTCATTCAGATTTTCATTTGCCAAATTTCTCCCCAATGTGAATGAAGAATGCTCTTTGAGCTTCCTTTTCTTAGGCTTAGAAACCTTCTTAGGTTTATGACCACTTTTTGCATGATGTTGAACTAGTGGCCATACTAACCTCTTTAACTTCTTGTACTTATTCTTCAACTTCAACATTGCTGCAGCTTGATCATCATAAGCCTTCTTCAACCTCCTCAACTCCCTGGTGAAAGCATAGTTGTCCAACACTTCCTCATTACCCATTGCTTCCTCATCAGCCATTACTCCCTCATCTCCTCCAGATATTTGAGACCCATCTGTGGAAGTATAGTCATTGGGAGATGGTGGTTGATTCTCACCTTGGTCTGAATCATCATGGGCACTACCTTTTAGAGAAGCAGTACTTTCCTTTAAAGCAGTATTGTGAGCAGGTTCTTGATCCAAGGATGAAGCAGTATGTTGAGACACATTACCTTCCCTTGATTGTGAGTGCTCAGTATNGCATAGTTGTCCAACACTTCCTCATTACCCATTGCTTCCTCATCAGCCATTACTCCCTCATCTCCTCCAGATATTTGAGACCCATCTGTGGAAGTATAGTCATTGGGAGATGGTGGTTGATTCTCACCTTGGTCTGAATCATCATGGGCACTACCTTTTAGAGAAGCAGTACTTTCCTTTAAAGCAGTATTGTGAGCAGGTTCTTGATCCAAGGATGAAGCAGTATGTTGAGACACATTACCTTCCCTTGATTGTGAGTGCTCAGTATGTTGAAAAGAGTCTTGAGCTTGGGATGGAGTAGGAGCAGAGTCTGAATGCTCAGAATCATGATCTGAATCATCTTGTGCAGCATCTCTAACAGCCTGAGCTATTTCCAAAATATGCGGAGTTAAAGGTGTATTCCTCCCAGAGAACTTGACACTCTTTGTAGCCATGAAAGTGAACACCTTGTCAGGAAGTACTATTGCAGGCAAAAAGTTTGGGGGTTTAGGAACACTGTCAAGTTGTTTGTTCAAGAACAATTGAACAAATCTAGGATACATCAAAAATGGTGAACCATTTTGTGATATTGTTGTGCATACCATCAAGAATCATGAATGAAAAATTAAAAGGTTGATTGGTAGCTAATCCCACTAATGCAGAGGCTATGGTTTGACTAAATTCATTCCAAGCAGTACTTTTCCATTATCTTTACCACAAATAAATACACAAGAGAAAAATCATCAAATAGCATTGTATTGCCTCCCCTCAAATAATGCATAGGACTAAACTAAACTAAATTAAGTCCTCCCCTCAAATGTAGCTTAATAATTAATCATACCAATACTCACCACTAAATGTTTGAATCTTGAAACATCAAATCCCTTTGTGAGTAGATCAGCTACATTGTCATCTGTGTGGACCTTGACAACATTAATGAGCCTATGCTCATAACAATCACGAATAAAATGATGCCTAATCTGTATATGCTTGGTGTTGGAATGATAAACAGGATTCTTCACAATGCAAATTGTACTCTCATTATCAATATTGATAGGAGTATTCTTGAAATTGAACCCATAATCCAAAAGTTGATTCTACATCCAAAGAACTTGTCCACAACAGCTTGTAGCAGCAACATATTCTGCTTCAGTGGATGAGGTTGCTGCAATTGTTTGTTTCTTACATTTCCAAGAGACTAACCTGCTTCCAAGATATTGGCAACCTCCAGTGGTTGATCTTCTATCATAATTATCACCTGCATAGTCACTGTCTGAAAAAGCTTCCAAGTGAAAAGGTGAATCCTTAGGATACCATAATCCTAACTTAGGTTGGTGCTTGAGATAACTAAAAATCCTCTTGACTGCATTCATATGAGAGACCTTGGGTGTGACCTGATATCTTGCACATAAGCATACAGCAAACATGATGTTAGGTCTAGATGCAGTTAAGTACATAAGACAACCAATCATTGATCTATAAAGCTTGTCATCCACAGGTGCTCCATCTTCATCTTTTCCTAATGAGTTGAGGCTTTAATGGGTGTTGTAACTGGCTTCATAGCATTTAAGTTGAACTTTTTAAGAATGTCAGTGGCATACTTATCTTGACTGATGAAAATTCCAGTACTTGATTGTTTAACTTGAAGCCCTAAAAAGAAAGTTAATTCACCCATGGAACTCATTTGAAACTCATGTTGCATATGATGCTCAAATTCTTTCACCATTGACTGTTTTGTAGCTCCAAAAATAATATCATCCACATACACTTGAACAAGCATAATATCCTTTTTGTCTCTTTTGATAAACAAAGTCTTGTCAATTGCACCTCTCCTGTAACCATTTTGCAGTAGAAAAGTGCAGAGTCTTTCATACCAAGCTCTTGGAGCTTGATGAAGGCCATACAGTGCTTTGATAACTTTGTAGACTTTGTTTGGATGTTCAGGATCCTCAAAACCAGGAGGTTGTTTAACATAAACTTCCACTGTAACTTTGCCATAGAGAAAGGCACTTTTGACATCCATCTGATAAACAGGAAATCCCATATAAGAAGGAAAAGCAAGAAATAATCTTATTGCTTCAATCCTTGCTACAGGAGCAAACACTTCATCATAGTCCACTCCTTCTTCCTCTCTATATCCTTGTGCAACCAATCTTACTTTGTTCTTGATGACATTACCCCTTTCATCTCTTTTAACTCTGAAAACCCATCTTGTACCAATCACTTTCTGTCCATCTGGTAAATCACATAATACCCAAACATCTTGAAGTTTGAATTGAAGAAGTTCTTCTTGCATGGCTTCAACCCAACTCTCCTTAGCCAATGCTTGTGATATTGTCTTGGGTTCTTCTTGAGAGATAAAGCAAGCAAACAGACATGTTTGTTGATCCTTATGATTCATCCTGTTTTGTTTATAAACAAAGCTAAGTAAAGCATTATGTGGCTTAGTGATACTCTTAGCTTTGGATCTTGTGATGACTCCTGAATTGGGAGATCCAATGATTTTACTAGCAGGATGATTCTTATGAACTCTTGAAGTATGAGTTGTTGGAACCTCAAGATCAGCTTCTAAATTTGTGTCATCAGGACCTTGTTGTGTGAAGATTCCTTCATCTTGTAACTCATCATCTGATTCTTCAAAAGCAGGCATGGATGGACCATTAAAATCATCAGTGTTGGTCCAATTGTTTGAACCTACTCCGCCAGAAGTACTTTCAAAGTGAGCAGCAGTACTTTGATCCAAAGTACTGGGAGCCAAAGTACTGTTATCCAAAGTACTGTGAGAGTGAGTTGTAGACTTTCCCTTTTTCTTTTCTGCTTCATAGGCTCTTCTTTGATCATCTTCATAGGATTTTGCTAATGTTTCTTGAAAGAGCATCCTATTAAGTTCATCTTGAATAGCTTGATCTTCATCAGAGACTATGGAAGGTGACTCAACAGTACTTTTCTCCTTTTTAATGGGAATGGGTTCTACATCAGGAACATCTTTAGGGCTAACATTGACTCCATGAACAATGTACTGTGGATCTTCTTCCTCTGAATGAACAACTTGATTCTCCTCCCTAACAGGTACATAGTTCATAGAAGGAGTCAAAACATCAAGGTCAAACATCCAATCAGGACCTTTACCTTTTTGATTTGTTTGATCTTCAAGGAACTCAACATGAAGACAGTCTTGAACCTTCCTTGTAGCCCCGTTATACACTCTAAATCCTTTACTATTGGTACAGTAACCCAATAGGTAGCCTTCATCTAACTTGCCATCAAATTTTCCCAAATTATCAATGGTGTTTAGAATAGTAAGAGGACAGCCAAAAGGTTTCATAAAACTAATACTTAGTTTCCTTCCCATAAGCAACTCATAGGGTGTCTTCATCTGTGGTTTGGTGATAGACACTCTATTCAACACATAACAAGCAGCACTTACAGCTTCAGCCCAAAATTGAATAGGTAGTAGAGAATCTGCAAGCATTGTCCTTGCTGCTTCTATCAAGGTTCTGTTCTTCCTTTCTGCAACACCATTCTGCTAAGGAGTTCTAGCAAGGCTAAACTCCCTCTTGATTCCTTTCTTGGCACAAAATTCATCCATAAGCTTGTTCTTGAATTCAGTTCCATTATCACATCTAATGGATCTGACTTTGAGTCTTAAGTGATTTCAAGGGCTATTATAAGGTCATGAATAGCATCAAAGGTTTCATCTTTAAATCCCAAGAAAAAGACCCAACTAAATCTACTGCAATCATCTGTTACAACTAAGCAGTACTTTTTCTTGTTTAAGCTCTCAACAGAGACAGGCCCAAACAAATCCATGTGCAACAACTCCAAAGGCTCTCTAATAGTTCTCTCCTCAAGATTTTTGCATTAAGCTTTATGTTGTTTACCCATCTTGCAAGCCAAACATGAGTGATCTGACTTGAATGTTTTAGAAGGTAAACCTCTAACTAGATTGCCTTTAACTAACTTGTTGATATTCTTGAAGTTCACATGTCCTAATCTTCTATGCCATAGATGTGCCTCTTCAAGTGTTGCCTTTGCTACTAAACAAGTTGCCCTTCTATAAGAATGGATATTCTTCAAATCTAAACTGTATACATCATTGGTTCTTGGTATTCTCAGAGTTACCAAATGATAATCAACATATTTGAATTCAGGAGAGAGAATTAAACATTCTGTGTCAGTGAATAACACAGGATACTTCTTGTCACAAATCTGAGAGACTGACAAAAGGTTGAACTTGAGCTCCTTCACATATCTAACATTCTCAAAATCAATGCATCCTGTCTTGATGGTTCCTTTGGCAGTAATTCTTCCTCCATCTGGATCATTTCCAAACGCAACTTTTCCTCCAAAATAAGCCTTAAAATCTGACAGAATCTCCTTGTCTCCTGTCATGCTTCCAGAGCAACCACTATCAATAATAAGATGATCTTGAAGCTCCTCCTCTGGGTTGCCCTGCATAAAAGATGAAAAAGATTAGTTTCTTTTAGGAACCCAAGCCATTACTGACTTGTGTTCCCCTTGTGGAGTGACATACTTAAACTCTTTGAGTATGTAATCTCCACTGTTTTTAAAAACATGGTCAAGAATCATAGTCTGTGGTCCCAAAATCTGTGTTGGTTGTTCAACAACACTTTCATTTTCATCAAAATTATCTTTTTCAACCAAGATCTCTGTTTTAACCAAAATCTCTTTTTCAACAAAACTCTTCGTTTCAACAAAACTCTCTGTTTCACCCTTACTTGGTGAAAGTACTAGTTGTCCCCCAGTAGTACTTTCTTTCTTAACCCAGTTGGTTTTAACACTTTGTTTTGATTTCTTTGATCTAGGTACTCTATTTGAGGTGTAAGGCCTTCTAGATTGATAGTAATTGGATCTCCTAGGTCTTACATTAGAATTACCTTGATTGGGTGAAAACCTAGCAGTACTTTGAGAAGGTACTGCTTTTGGCTTACCAGTACCTTGAAAAGTGTTGCCTGCGGGTACTGGTGGTTTTGAAAAAGGTCTTTTCTAGTGAGGGTACCTGTAGTCTTTAGAGAAATTACAATGGTTAACCCTATTTGAGTAATTCCAAGCTGGTTTGTTCTTCTTTGGCTTATGGTTGGCAGATTTGGTCTTAGGGAATTTACTTAAGTATTCTGAGTGAAAGTCACAGTCCTTAATCAAATGATGAGGGCTGTAGCATACATAACATAACTTTCTATCCATATTCCCAAATCCCCTTCTTTGAGTTCTATAACCAAAACTGGCTTGCCTCTTTGGTGAAAAAGATTTTCTTAAATTAGCAGTATTTTGAAAAGTACTTCTTGAAGGTACTGTTGGATATTTAACAGTACTTTGAGAAGAGTTTGAAGGTACTGCTTGTTTTGAAAAATCTTTAGAAAACTTTTGAGCATTATGAACACACCATGAACCATTAACATTACTCTTTTTGTTTTCAACCTTAGGATTCTCAACAGTTTCTTTTAAGGATTCAGAACTAGATGGACTAGAATTTGTTTTACCAGAAAGCTTATTCCTAAATTCTAGATTTTCTACTCCAAAACAATAAACATCTGTCCTAGGTGATTGAAAGGTACCAGTGGGTGGAGGTACTTCATTATATCCCTTGTTCTTCTTAAATTCAGGAGGTGTTTGATTAATTAATTCCTCATCACTAGATGTGTTTGCATCTAAGCTAATGAATTCTTCATCGCTAGATGAAGTTACCTCTGAATTAAGTTGTTCCTTATCACTAGTGGGACTATCTTCTGAACTATTATACTCAACACCATAACCTTGTCCAGTTTTAACATTTGCTCTTCTTTGTTTTTCTACAAAACTAACATGTGAAAGACCAGATTCTTTCCAACTAGCAAGTTTTTCTAACAAATCATCCCTTTGCTTAGTAAGCTTTTCAACCTCAGAAACTTTACATCCTAACTTCCATTCACTCAATTTTAATTGATAGTCTTGTTGTTCATATTTTTCTGCCCAAGCCATTTCATTATTCTCATGAGTGATTATTTTGGCCTCCATTGACTCTAAAGTCAATTGATAACCAGCTACCTCAGACCTAGCTTTTCTACAATTATCTCTTTCAGTCTCATATTCTTTAAGTAACTTTTGATAAAAATTACTACACTTAGAGCATACCTCAGAGATAGTGGATGAACTTGGTGAAATAGCTACCATAGAAAACTGAACATGTTCTTCTTCATTCTCCATGCTCCAATCAAAGCTTCCAAGACCATCTCTGGATTCCAAAGCAGCAAATCATGGTTCTTCATCAAAGGCTGTGCTCCAATCTTCCAATGTAACAGTACAATAGGTGACTGGTTCATCATCAAATTCATTGCCCCAATCAATTTCTGAAAGGGTTTCTTGAGCCACCAATGCTATTGGTTTTGATTCAGCAACTGGAACTTCTTTTCTTTCAACCTTGGGTTGCTCAATGATTCTGTTTGCTTGATATTTAGCAAACTTGCATTCTCTTGCAAAGTGTCCAGGCTTAAGACAATTAAAGCATTCAATCTTTGATTTGTCAAAAGCTATGCCCTGTTTAGCTTTGAAATCAATACCTCTGCCTGTTTTGTTAATGAACTTCTTGATCCTTGCAGTGATCATGGCAACTTTCCATCTGATGTCAATCTCTTCCAAAACATCTTCATCAATTTGCATCAACTCTTCTTGATAGGTAACTGGTAAAGTGTCTTGTTGAGCAAAGAGGGAACATACAGCATCATCACAATTGGTGTTGTTGGATGGTGATGAAGAGGTGGTAATCATGGTTGTGCAAGGGTTCTGTTTAGCACTAACAGTACTTTGAACAGGATAAGCAGCACCTTTGGTGGAAGTACTGCTTCTGTTTTCAGAAGACACGAAAGCAATGTTATGAGACTTTGAATTAATTTGACCATTCATCTCATGCTCATACACCTTTAAGTTGTTGTAGAGATCATCAAAGTCCATAGAATCCAAACCAGGTTGTCCTCTGATCATAGTAGCAACCACATGCCATACAGATGGCAAACTTCTTAAGAACTTCAAGTTTGCATCTTCAACAGATACCTCTGCACCATATAACTTTAGCATGCTAAGAAGATTTTGGAATCTGTCATATGCAGCATCAAGGCCTTCTCTTTCACCAACAGTGAAGGTTTCAAACTGTTTCTTCAATAAGTTCCTATGCATCTTCTTTGAAGCATCATTACCTCCAAATCTTGTCTTGATAGCAGCCCATAATTGCTTTGCATCCTTAGCATCATGTAACTTGAGTAGGTGACCATCAGGAATAGCAGACAACAGTATGTTGAGAACCTTGTCTTGATTCCTCTTTGTAGCTGTTGGTAAGGTAGGTGTAGGTGGTTGAGGTTGTCCAGGAACTGCTACAGGTTCTTCAAGAACCTGATTACCATTGACAATCACATCCCATAGAGCATGGTCAGTAATTGCAATGTACTGCCTCATCTTCATGCTCCAGAGATCATATTCTCCCTTCTTGATGATTGGAATCCTGAGTGAGGTGATGGATGGGAGTGGTGTAGCTTCAATCGTCATTGTTTAGGGTTTGTTGTAAATTTGGTTTAAGGGTTCTTCTTAATCAGAGTCTCCACACAAGCTCTGATACCACTTGTTGGATCGATATACTCTAACCAAACTAACTTTGTAGCTTGTAAGGGTTTAGTAATCTTGGACAAATCCTAAACTACTAACAATGAAACACTGATATAACTCTGTTAAGTATGCGGAATCTACTTTAACAAAGCTAAGAAGAATAACTTTGAACTTCAACGATTATATTAAAACCAAACCTTGAACCTGCTTATATTACAGATTCACTAACAATCCCTAATCGCTAAATATCTCTAATATTGCACTTGCATGTATTCGTATATCTCTAATGCCAACCTAGGGATCCTTTTGTAGGCACAAGGAAAACCCTAGTCGGTTTACAATGCTTGAACGACAAGTAAACTAATTCTAATCTAAAGAACATTCTAGAATTACATAATAATCCTTAAACATTTTGCATGTTAGTCCTTTATCATAGCAGTCCTTTGATGAGCAGTACTTTGACTTTATTCAATAAGCAGCACTTTGACTTTCTTTATAAGAGCAGTACTTTGACTTTCAGCAGCACTTTGACTTTATAACCCAACAGTGTCTTTTCTGTCTCTTCAATGAAATCATGTTTGGACTCGTTTTTATTAGGTTCTTCTAGGGTTCCTACTAGGTGGAACCCGTTGGTCCCTAGAAAACTTAATATACTGTTGTGGCGCATTTTTAGAGTCAGAATTCCTACTCGGCTGAATTTGAGAGACAAGGATATTGATTTGGATTCTTTGTTATGCCCGGTCTGCATGCAGATAGGAGAATCTGCAGAACACCTATTTTCCTCNTGCTCTGGATGCCGAGTCCAAAAAGATTTTTGATGCGGTTATTGTGGTCGCTTTTTGGACCATATGGAGTTTTCGTAATAAACTCCTTTTTGGTACGAATAAGCCTCGCAAGGATGACATTTTTGATGATATTCAGTCCGTTTCTTATTTTTGGATTAGTAATAGACGCAAGAAATGTAAGATGTCATGGGATCGGTGGTTGTACCTCCCCAAAATGGTTTCTAATACTTTGTAACTTTCTTCTAGCTTCTTGCTAGTTCTAATATATCATTGCTGTTCAAAAAAAAATGCTTGCTCGCTTCATGTTTGCTTGCCATTTTCGTTGATTTTTGTAAAACGAGTTTAGATGATTCATTTTGATAAAGGTGAAGGTAAAGTGTTTATTTAAAAAAAATTCCCAACAAAGAACTTGCTTTCTGTTGAGACTTAGAATATAAAGTACAATTGTTTAACAACTTGATCCAGATTCATTGAGATATCAAAGAAGATGTGGAAATTTTCATGGTGTGTAATATGCTATCGATATTTGGAAGTGTGATGCCATTACTGAGTTGACCTGGAATTATAATATTTACCATGAGAAATGCACACCAAAGTGGTCACTTCCATGCAAGAGTAAAAAGAAAACTACCAAAACCTCCTCTCCTCTCCTCATAGTGATTTTCAATTTTCGACACAAATATAATCATTTACCAAAAGCTACACAACGAGCAAACTAAGGGGCGAGCTTTAGTTTCTCGCTATGTTCATTGTCATATAGCTGTTGCACAAGAGGGGAGAGCAAGTGTGGCGAGCAATTGTATCTCGCCATGTTCATTGTCATCTAGCTACAGCATTCATTCCAAAACTAATAAAGGAAGAGGGGAGAGCAAGTGTGGAGATACCAGTCAACAAATAAAGATATTGCGTCTACCCATATAGTTTTCTTAAGTTATATCTAAACTTCAGAAAGTATTGAAAAAGACATTTGTTATTTTCTTTGTTTTCTTATAATCAAAACTTGAAAAAGAGACGAATCGTATTATATGTTAATGAAGATTCAGAATATAATAATTATAAACCTTGTGCTACAATACAATGGACATAGCGAGAAAGCTTTGCTCTCCACCATTTCTCGCTACCATTTATGCCATGAAGTGGTGCTACAAGACAATGAACATAGCGAGAAAGCTTTGCTCTCCACCATTTCTCGCTGTCATGAAGTAGTGCTACAAGACAATGGACATAGCAAGAAAGCTTTGCTCTCCACCATTTCTCGCCACCATTTCTGTCATGAAGTGGTGCTACAAGACAATGGACATAGTGAGAAAGCTTTGCTCTCCACCATTTCTCGCCACCATTTCTGTCATGAACTGGTGCTACAAGACAATGGACATAGCAAGAAAGCTTTGCTCGCCTCTCATTTTACTCACTTAGTAGATTTTGGTAACACGATTTTCGATGGTCCATTTCCGTAAAATTGTTATGTAGAAGTTCATTTCAGAAATTTCCTCCAAAAGTAAATCTCTTTGGGTAGATACATCGATCACTGCTACCACAGAAAATACTTCAAATTAATATCATCATATTCTCCATTTTTAAGCACATGCTCTATCAATACAATGAAACAAACGGAGATGGTGAAGAATTACAATTCATAACACAAAAAGATCGATATGATTCAATAAGTAGACAATCTTAAAGAAAGATCCAAAGTCACAGGAAACGCTGACTCAGCCGCGTTTCGCGTTTCGGATCGCTCGTACCCAAACGCGGTTCGATTGCGACTCGGATCGCTCTAGATCGCTACATTCAGCATTCCCAAACAACATCAATCGGCGTACCCATGTCTATTGGGTCGACATATTAAAATGGATCGATGCAACGTACCAAGTGAAGCGGTACGACGTACCAAAGTGAACCGCTATATTTAATTACCCACTCATATTAAAATGAAACCAAACTTAAATGATTACTTCAATTAAATTAATTACATCCACTCATTGTATTTATACTCCCAAGCTAGGTACAATTATTTAATAAAATCTACTCACTGAATTTTAACCACTCATTAATTTCGCACTTCCACTCCTATCAGATCCTTACCACTCTAACCATACGCCTAACAAGTTCTTATCTCAATAAACCTGATTCATTCATCTCATGCAAAAAAATTCTTTATAATGGCTTTTGGTAGAAAATGAAACCATGATTTTGAGTCAAAATTTGACCAAATTATCCCTCACAAGTATTTAAAGCATAAAAACAGCCTAAGTCACTAGCTGACAAAATCAGAGAGTTGGTTCACTCTCTGATAAAGTCAAATTGCAAACCATGAGCAAGTTTACTCCCTGAAAAGGATCAGCACAACTGATCACAATCAGCTAGTGAAAGACTCGCAGAGGTATACACCTTTGCAAGAAACCTCCGGAAAATTAAAGTCAGACCACTTGATATATATTCAACCACTGATGCAAAAAACAGCGGTTCTGACAATGAACTCACTGAGTGTCTTTACATATCAGAACATAATGACTCAGATATGTTGTATACTTCTTGATGAATACAGTCAAGCTTAGAAGAGGTCGAAGATCAAACTGGATAAATACTTTGTAACCTGATGCGGAGTCAGCTAGCAAAGTACAAGGAGTTACAAACAACCAGAGTCTTGGGGGACTGACAAATGTCTCTAGGACTCTGAAAGACTTATCAACTTAAAACCATCCTGAAGAAGCATGCAGCCTGACCAGTTAACCATCCTGAAGAACCATGAAACCTCCTCACTGTGGTGTATGCAAAGTTTTTGGGCATGATCTGATTAATTGCCCAAACTCTGTCAAGGAGGTGGTTCGTAATGAAGTTAATGTGGTACCTAATGTTCCTACTAGTAAGGATAAGACCACTGATGGTTTCCAAACGGTTATTAACAAGAAGAAGGGGAAGAATGTTGGTCAAACTAATCCGGGTAAAGGAGGTTATACTAAGCCTGTTATGGGTAAGCAATTTCAGTATCGACCCAAAGCGCCTCCTCCTGAACCCAAAAAAGTGGATGTCACTAAGACAAAGGCTACTGATATGTCTAGTACGAATGGAACGAAGGTTGCTACATCTAATATGTTTGATGCCCTTAGTATGGATGATACTGATGACTTTGGTAGTCCTACTAAGGAAGTGAATAAGGATGTTGATGCTGGTCATACAATGGAAGAAAAGAGGAATTAGTCTCTAAAGACTAGTAATACATTGCATGAACCGCTTGTGAGTGATTTAATGGAAGCTAACGATGTTGGTTGTACCCCCATTATAGAGAAAATTGGGGATCTTGAAAAGCTACTTATTGATGAGAAAATTACTCTTGTGGATGATGATGGTAATCCTATCAAAAAGGTTGATTATCCGGGTAATATTAAGGATTATCCGTCTACTTCTTCTACTAAAAGGGTTAACACATTCTCTAAGGTGGGAGAGATTGTTGATTCCGACAGTGATGAAGAGGAGGTTGTAAACACTTTTGATGAGTCAATGAACCTATTTGGTGGTGGTCATGATCATGAAGATGATTATGATGACTATGATTATGATGACTATGCGGATCAGGTCTACGATCTTCCAGAGAATTTGGATGCTTTTTAGGACACGTATAGTATTAAACTCCAAGGCCTTGGTAGGAAGTAATTTTGTTTTCATAGGAGTCTAATGTTATCTTTTGAGTAGTGGTTTATTTTCTTGTTTAGAGAATAGGAAGTATCTTGTTATGTAAGCTTTTACGCCTATGTAACAGGCTGAGATATGGGATTCACTCATATCCTTTGTACTTAAACGTTTTTTTGGAGTAATATATTTACCGGGTCTTGACCTTTTACCCAAAAAAAATATATACTTAAGGTGTGCCTTTTTTATGCATTATGTATTCGCTAAATATGAAGAAGAATCTGGCTGAAAGTTCTCAGACACGCTTAGGTGGGATTAATTTAAGATAAAGCAAAGCAGGAAAATTCTTGGGAAGATAAGAACTCATAGATAGCAAGGAAAGCAACTTGCATTTACAAATAGTTGTGAGCATAGTAAAGCAACCCTAGCCACATAAAGGCACGTGCACCTTACTTCCAGTTTGCTTCTAGTTTGGAAATTACTATTCTCTCGCAACTACTAACAGTGTATCTCTCTAGTATATAGAGGGAGGATAGTAGAAGTGATAAGCAATAAACTCCAAAACTAGAACCTTCCTCCTCTTCTAGTGTAGAATCTTCCACTCCATAACTTGAAGAGTTTCATTTGTCATTATCAGGGATAGTATTCCGCAACTATCCCTTGTAAAGCCTTCACCTTAACTTCTAAGTGAGACTAATACAGTCGTAATGTACAAATGGGTATTATTAGTAGTAGCAGGTCAAGATTGTGTAAATATGTCCTTATTTCTAATAATCATCAGTTATTTTCATATGCTCAAACTGTTGTTCATAATCCTCATGGTTTTACACAAAAATATCAGACCAACATATGATGATCTACTTAAGCAAGAAAATAGTGAAGAAGTTAATGATGTTGATGGCGAGGAAGAGGAAGAAAGCACAGATTATAATGAAAGTGCAACTCAAACTCAAACCAATCTCATACAAATGATAGTAAGCCACTGCTTGAAGAAGTTGTTTTTGTTTCTACTGGTAATAGCAAGAACACAAGGGGTTCAAAAGTGTGGGTTTGTAACCATTGCAAGGTGCAATTTACAAGCTTGTATTCAAAAATACATATCATTTTTTTGACCCCCACCTGAAAAGAAAGCTATAATTAGAAGGCGTGGTGCTTTAATCAAGGATCGAGAGAAGTACAAGGCATTGAGGAGAAGAGTAAGCAATGCAGAATAGGTTGGTGTGTCAAAGGCTCTTAAACATTCTGTTATTTCTAAAAACAGAGTTTATTTTCTACTAAAAAACCAATCGAGCAATCGTTTGGTATAATGGAAAGAAGCTCAGTTGGTTTAAAAGTCGTGCAGGGTCGGTGTGCAAATGGAATACCGTTTACTATTTTGTGTAACCCTCAATTTCTAGAAATAGTTACTGAAATTAACAAGGCTCCCGGGTTACAAGATGCCTTCAAGTGAGAAAGCAAGGACCGTACTACTTGATGAATGTGCTAGAGTTGTTGAAAAAGATTTAGTACCTATTAAAGATACATGGTATGCACAAGGATTATCCATTTTATCTGATGGCTGGTCAAATGTTAAACATAAGCCATTGATTAATATTCTTGTTGTTAACAGTCGTGGTGCGACTTTTATGTATTCCGAGGATTTTTCTATAGTGGAAAAAACAGGGGTAGAAATTTCAAAGTTTTTACTCGAATCTATTGAAAGCATTGGACTAAGTAATTTACTTCAAGTTGTTATAGATAATGCTACAAATTGTACTAAGGCTGCTGGAGAGGAAGTCAAAAAGGTATACAAACACATCTTTTGGTATCCATGTGTTGTTCACAATTTAAACTTGATCTTTAAGGATTTAGCTAAAGAATTTGTTTGATTATCGGATACATACAAAAGAGGTAAGATGAATGTTAAGTACTTTATAAATCATACACAAGCCTTATAAATTTTTAGAGCAAGTTCCAACCTGGAATTATTAAAAGTAGCTAAAACCCGATTTGCTCCCATTACATCTTGTTGAAAAGACTAAAGGACTGTAGGGAAGCTCTCGCAACTACTATTGTCATAAATAGTTGGAGGGATTGGGCTAAAGAATGGGATGAGAACACTCGGAAAACTTGACAGATTGTTTGTAAAATTATTAGAAGCAACGAATTTTTGGAGGATGCGAAAATGGGTGAAGTGTATGAAATGATGGATAATATGATTGGAGAAATTAAAGAGGTGATGCAAAATGTGTACACCTCATACTTCCAGAAAGTTGAAAAGATTGTTTAAGCTAGGTGGGAGGGAATGACCATCCCTTTACATTGTATCGGGTTGGCATTAACATTGGGGCAAATTATTAAAAAAAGTATTATACTTGCCACTGTTTCATCTTCTGGGTAGCGAACTATTTTTTTTCATTTTGAGGGTAATTTTCTTTCAAATTCATCATCTTTAGGGTAATATGTTACATTTTTGCCCTTCGGTAAAAAAAAATTGTATTAGCGACGAGGGGCAAAAATGTCCAAAAATTTCGCAAAATACCCTAAAGATGATGAATTTGAAAGAAAATTACCCTCAAAATGAAAAAAAATAGTTCGCTACCCAGAAGATGAAACAGTGGCAAGTATAATACTTTTTTTTAATAATTTACCTTAACATTGAGGTTTTATGAAAAACCTATCTTAGTACAAAAGCGCCCGGTGGAATTCCTAGAAAGCCTCCAAATCAAGAAAAGGAAATGACCAATGGTGTTATAGAGGTCTTTAAAAGAATTTCAGAAAATGAAGAAGAAACACAAATGTTGCAAGCACAATACGTAAAATTTCACATAAAAAAGGTCTTAATTCTCGTCCCAAGGCTCAAATTCATGTCATAAATAACGGACCCAATTGAATATTGGGATACATGTCTTGTGGGTGATTGTGATATTGTGTGTTGAACATGTAGGTGTGGCCCATCTTGACTCCCTTCTTGACTTTCTATCATCATTCGCTCCAGGTAGTTGCCATCGCTAGTGTGACTTGCAGGTGCAGGTTTGTTCTTGTTGGAAAATACCTCGACAACAAACTCGAAGTTCGATCGCGGAACACTAGATCGCGAGTTGTATCGAGCACACGTAGCAAACACGAGAGACTACAAAGAACCGACCGAATATGCACACGTTATACCCTCAATGAACCCTTTATTAGAACCAATAAAGCTTTTACAATTGAGGAAGAAGAATGAATAAACTACCATCCCCCTCATCTCTATTTATAGAGATGAGGGGTAGAAACCTTAGCTTGCCTTGCACTCCAAGCTACCTAATCCTAGTTTATGTCTAACACCTAATCTATTTACAAAGTACACTTAAGTCCCTCATCTATGTTTAAATTTACTACTAATGTATAACAGTTCTTCTTGTGTTGGCCTTTTGGATGAGTGTGTGATGGGTAGGGTTGTGAAGTTGTCGATTGGCGGTGTTTGCTAGGAGCCGGTTGTAGTGACTGACTGAGAAATTTCTTGGAATGACAACATGCTTGGTCAACCCATTTCCATTGTTTTTGGTTGTGAAATGTCATGATCATTGTGCTGGGATAAGGTTGTGTTAGCTTTGTATTTTTATAAATTAAAGTGTCGGTCATTAAAGTCTTAAATCATGTAATAGGTTGCGTTAGAAAACGTTTCAAGAGTTATAAGTCCATTAGTTCAATAAGAAAGAAGTCGAAGGGCCAAATATGTATAAGTTGAAAGGCCAAGACTTCCTAGCTATATTAAGCAATGTAAGCCTTCATTTGAAGGTTGAGCTTCATCATTGAATAACACATAGTTCTTATCTTTTACATGAAGTCTCCACTCTCTCCTCGCTCTACTCTCTCTCCTAGAATAAGCTTGAATAAGTTGTGAAATAAGTTGTTATCCAAGGTCATACAAGTGGTATCAATCGCCAAGGGATAGATTTAGGTTGGTTTAGAGTTAGTTTGGATTGGTTTTTTTGGGTCGTTTGGTTATTTCTTGGTCTCGTTAGATTTAGTTGTTACTCGTTTGTTATTACTGTTGTGTACTCAAGGTTTGTAGTGCGTTAAAAATCAGTTGGATACTCGTTCTGAATAAAAAAAAAATTTCAACCAGTACGCTTCATTAAAAGTTTAAGGGTTTAGTAGCGAGTTTGAAATTTTGATAAACCCTCTTATAGCGAGTTGCATCATCTGGATAGCGAGTTTGGTTCTACAGGCGAGTAAGCCTTATCTTCTTATCGCATAGCGAGTAAGAATTCTCCTAGCGAGTTTGGAATATTCATATTCTATAGCGAGTTTGGAACAAAGAATATTAATAGCGAGTTTGGAATATTCACATTCTATAGCGAGTTTGGAACAAAGAATATGATAGCGAGTTTGGTTTTTGGGCATTCCATAGCGAGTTTGATTTTTTGTCTGCTTAGCGAGTATTGGCTGAATTTTTCATAGCGAGTATTGAACTTTCTTCATAGCGAGTATGAACAACTCGGTTTGCTAGCGAGTATTGAACTTCTCCATAGCGAGTTTTGTAACACCTTTTCCTTAGCGAGTATCAATCTTAGTGAGTTTGTAAAAAAAATAAATTTCTAGCCACCTCCGTCAGATCCTGGGTTTGTAACTTTGATAACTCACAAATGCTTTGCGAGGCTGAATCAAAAACCGCCAGCTTTTCCAGCTCTCCAACAAGCATGTCCCTCTCTGCCACTCGGTTCCTTATCTCTTTAGCTTTCTTCCTTAGCTCACCCTCATCCAACATCAAGACATCCACCTCTCTCTGAAACTTCACTATCATCATATCCCTTACAAAAGGTGATCCGGCAGCAGCAGTGAGCTCCTCACAGAAAGGCATGGGGGTTTTCATTTTCTTTCCCGGTTTTTTTTTATTTACTTATTTTTTTCTGCTGTAGAGTGTTTCTCTGTGAATAGAGGGTTGGTGGTTAATATTTGATGGTGATCATTTGCCCTTCAATCCCATTTAAAAGACCCTTAGCATTAATTGTATACCTTGAGCCACTCCCCAAAACAGTTAATCATGATTAGATACATGCATAAAGCCAGCCCCTTTCACATTGCCAATCAGTTTGACCATATCTACCAAGCAATTAATAATAGTTAGCAAAAAAATTATAATCAGTTAGTTTTTAATCAATACTTATTTTTTCTGATTTTTCTTATTTCATTGGCCAAATCATTTACTATAACATGCAATTTTTTAGGATCTTCTACTGCACATTTGCTAAAAGGTCGTGGATGCAAATTGCGATAAGGATTTACATCAATTCTTAAACAATGTCCAATACAAAGAACATATTGTGAATAGACTAATTATAAACGTATCATACATATAATTTGCAAAATGGACCACGAGTTTTTTTTTTGCTACTTATCAATACAACTTATATGTGAATAGACTAATTATAAACGTATCATACATATAATTTGCAACCTGTGCATTTACAAGAACATATTCCATTCTAACAAAGAGAACAAAACATATAACAAGTCTGATAATATTCATCACATTCTTAAATCATTCTACAAAATTATAGTTTGATTTAAATCGTATAAACATCCTAACAAGATGCAGGATATTTTGCAACAAATCATAGCAATTATTTAGGAAATGATCACTATCCAAAAAAAAAAAANATTCAAAAATTGAATTCTTAAGGATAAATGCTAACACATTTAATGATTCGTTTTGGAAATTTAACATAATAACTTCCTTAATTAACTTATTTAATAAACAAGTCGATTCATTTATCTTTTGACTTTATAAAATTAACTCATTTTCATTATTTTACATTCACAATCCACAAACAAAGTATAATTAACAGTTTTTTAATCATGTTCCCTCTAATGATGAATTCAAAACGTCCCGTTGCAGATGAGAATGACCATGCAACATCAACCAAGTAAGTATCACAGTTTCTTGATGCATTGTTTTCTTTCTCTCTCTTTCTTTTTTTTTTTTTTTTTTTTTTTTTTTTTTTTTTTTTTTTTTTTTTTTTTTTTTTTTTTTTTTTTTTTTTTTCAGTGACATGTATCATTTTTAGACTAAAAATACTCATTTCATGTAATAGGAAGCAACGAATTCAGTCCTTCATTAGTGAATCTGCTCACAAAGAGTCTGTTGGCTCATCAGGTATATAGTAATCGGTTTATTTATATACAATGAATAATTTTGTCAATATTTTTAACATAATTTGTATGATATTGTATTAAACATATGTTTATGTTTTTAGAGATGGAGAGATGGATGTGCTGAATTTGATGGCATTCAGATAACTTTAACAGGTTGTCTATAATCCATAATGATTTAGTCAAATGCAAATTCTATAATAAGGCATAAGTGAATAGTTTTATAGTTTAACAACATAAAAATGAAATTCAAACTGCTAAAATTAAACCATGTCAACGGGCATAAAAGAAACCATCAAACACAACAAATAAAATAACAAAACAGTTAACAATTAAACTCTATGGAGACTCTTTGGTGGCTCAATGTCAAGATGAAGATTATCAAGTATCAATCTCCTTAAATCCTGCACAAGAGTAATCTTCATCCACGATAACCTATTCTTCTCTAGATCAAGCCTACCAACAGATCTCTGCTTACTCTTGATTTAAATTATGCTTCCAATGAGCTTCGATTCATGGATATTTTTCTTTGGAATTGGATTTATGTTGGATCTTTATCCATTGCTCCGCCCCTTTTTCTCTCTAACATTGATGCTTGGAAACGTTGCATAGTATCTCAGCAGGATGGCATGTCCAATCGCTGGTTGCATCATCTTTAGAGTCGACGTTGACTGAATCTANTCCAGTTAAATATTGTCAAACAATAATATGAAGCTAACCCGCCCGACGGGCGGGTTATGAAGCTAGTAATATTTAAGAAGCTCAAGTTGATGAAGCTCAGCTGACCACAAGAAAACGCTACGATATCGATATATACATCGCGTCTTATTGTTTACTTATTTTCTTATTTTTTTCTTCATCATCTTCAAGTAAGGTTTCTTATGCATGTGTTTTTAAATTATGTATTTGCTCTTTCGCAGTGAAAGTATTTTTGATAAAATAGGATAGGATGTCATAACCACGTTTCACAAAAGCATGGAAGGAATAGCTTTTTTATTTTTGTGCTTTGAAGGTCCATAAACGCAAATCATTAATTATCAAAGCCTTTTGCCAAACACAATAAACAGAATATATATCGCGTCTTATTGCTTACTTATTTTCTTATTTTTTTCTTCATCATCTTCAAGTAAGGTTTCTTATACATGTGTTTTTAAATTATGTATTTGCTCTTTCGTAGTGAAAGTATTTTTGATAAAATAGGATAGGATGTCATAACCACGTTTCACAAAAGCATGGAAGGAATAGCTTTTTTATTTTTGTGCTTTGAAGGTCCATAAACGCAAATCATCAGTTATCAAAGTCTTTTGCCAAACACAATAAACGATAATTGCGTTTTGGATAATCTAGACCCAATAACAATCCCAAACACCCCCTTAGTCGAAAGTTTTGTTGTGTTTTATTGTTTTGTATAATAAGCTTAATAACTTGTATTTTTCATTTAGAGAGTGTTGAAATAATAACATTAATTAAATATTGACTAGTCAACTTTTTATATATTTTGTTGTATTATTTGATTGTACATAGTGCTTAGTGATTGTAATTGCTAAAAATCTATTTCTAAAAATCTTGAAAAGAAATTAGAAGAAAAAATCTAAAATGCTTTATATGTACTATATAGTATAAATTATAGACTTAGCAAGATTTAAACAAATTACTCAAGATTAGCATCACATTGTTTACTCAAGATCAATACAATACAACGTTTAGTGGGTTTGGATGTCGGGTTTTGCCTTAGAATGTTCGGTTTTTTACTTTCTATAGTCTTTGTATGATTATAAAGAAGTCAAGAATATTTAGGGTCGGTGGTTGTTCGTGTTAGTTTATAGTTAGTTTGGTTGGTTGAGTGGATGTAATCCAAGTTGTTTTTTATTTATTTATTTTTTTATTATTTTTTTTTTTCTAGTTTTTATATACCTATACTACTTTAAATTATATTTGGGATATTTTTAAAATGAAAGGCTTAAATTTTTAAGCAACACACTTACTAATAATGGAAAATGAAGTTACATCTGAAAAATTAAGTGTCTTAAATTTGTAGACTTCTAACAGTCATTCAATAAATACCTAATGAATGTTATTTTTAAAATACCGCTACAATAAAAAATACATGTTATTTTACATATTGCACAAACTACTAAAACATGCATAACTTCATACAATTTATATTAAAACAAGTTGATGATATTGTTTTAAAAACCGGAACAGACCAACGGGTTCAACCGGTTTAACCGGGAATCAGAATCACCACCGGTTCAGCTATCTAATAAAACTCGTCTGAAAACGAACCTGAGAAGACCGTCGGAACTGGTAAAAACGGATTAATCGGGAAGGACCGAGATCATCTTTTTGTTGATGCCTAAACTTTAATAAAAAGTATTCACCGCCATAATGCGCGAGTATCCTCGTAGTTTATGTAATATATATCTGCCTTTTTTTAAGAAAAAGAAAAAAACTTATCGAGACAATAGCATCATACGGGGAAATATGATTGATGCTTAATGGATAGGAATAATTTTATTGCTCGATCGTATTCCGAATGATAATATATTTATTAGGGTGCCCATTCTTGCCACCATCGTGATCCATGCTGTTTTGCTAATGTTGAATAAGTTTCTATGGATATACTGTCGATCAAGCGGACCTAGGGAGTTCATAGTAATCTGATGTATGTTTGTCGTCTAGTGTAAATTTTCGTTAAAAATCTTGAGTTTTTCGAAATGAACCTGGTCTCGAAATTTTGTCACATAAATACATGTTTTATTTAGTTAGTCCATAATATGTCAAAGGAAAAACACGTCTTCTTAATTTGTTTACTAGTTTTGATATATCGTATAGTTTAATTCATTTTTAGTTCTTTTATACTCGTAAAAATAAATTCTGCACCGATTTAGCGTTTTGGCTCTGCCTCTGCTATCAATAGCATCATGATCCCATATTAGAGTCAACTAACGATGCTTTAACAAAGAGATTTTGTCGCCATTATGAATTGCATTCTTTTAATCAACTTTTTCTACGTACTAACTCCGTCTCAAAATAAGTGTCCAGTTTGATTTTTTTGAGTATTTGTTCTTTAACTTTGACCTTTAATACCGTTATTCGTGTTATATAATACTTGATGCAAAATATATGAATGGATTGGGTTTTGATTAATATAATTTTCATCAATTATTATATAACACAAATAAAAATATTTAAGGTCAAAGGAGAAAGACTCTAAAATGTCAAACTTGACACTTATTTTGGGACGAAAGGAATAATAGAAATTCATCCTTTTTGTAATAATCCTACCTCTTAATATTAACAAACGAGATGGGCGCCGGCCGCTGCGTTGTGACGGCGCGTTGTTTAATGCCGTTGATCATTGCATGGTATTTTTTTTAAGTACAAAGTGGGTTGGTTTTGCATTACATGCATAAAATGACACAAATTATTTAAAATGGATATGCATACATGAAAGTTTAGACTGAGTTTGCAAAGTTCTATACAACAAATGGGTAATGTTCAAAAGACACAAACCTGAAATTCAAAAACCTAATAAGAAAGATAAATGTACCTATTGTATGTTGTAGTGTGAACTTCAGCATCAGTAACAATATTAGTAGTATTTCTTGCAACCCATTGTAGTCTTTTTCTAGTTGTTTAGTATTTCCAAAAAACCATGTTCCAAACAAATCTGATTAAATGAGTACGTAGTAGTGAGTAAATGCGAGTGCAACATATTATTCGTAACATGTTAAGAATTTAGTATTTGCATTACCTCGGGTGGTTAGCCTTGCGTGTCGTATTCTGGTTTGACCTGCCACAATGATGTTAAGAATTTAGTACTCGTAACATGTTAAGAATTTACGAAGCTAATTTTGCATCAAAGGACAGATAAGCTGCTTTTATAAGCAATTTGTAACACCCCTTTGATAAAACAAACATGTCCATCAACATAAAGAATGAACGTACCTGAATGACGGCATCCGTTAAGTGCTGTTCAAATAAAGAAGAACCAACAACAGGAGTCGATTCGTGATGGGTCTGTTGAGATTGTTCCTCCTTGGTATATTCATCCAGGGGAGAAAAGGGAAGTGTGTCGGACAAAATGGAGCGTATTGGATGGATCAGTAGTAGCCCAAAAGAAATGGCGGGAAAACCATGTGTCACAACTCAGGACGATGTAGTATATCGTGTGCTATATTATTTAGTAATGAAAGTAAATGATGATTACAATTAACCACAAATACGATACCTTATGAAAAGTAATATTCCCAACACGATCGGACGTAGCAACTTTGAAAATCACCAATTGATGATGCCCCAGGACTCTGAGTTGTATGTTTCTGCAAATGAATGATATGATAATGTGTTACAACGATTGCAACAATAATCAAGTTATGTAAATAAAACGAATAAGTGACTATAACAATATAAAAAGTATTACAACATTTTTTTTTCTTGGGCTTCACCGTTTTTATATACAGAACATACTTTGGCCACTTCAAACAAAGAGACGACTCATATATACAAAACATACTTTGGCCACTGCATACGTAGGTTACAACATACATAGTGATTGTTACTTACTAAAGCTATTGCATATATACAGAACATACTACGATGTTTGTTGCGTTTGTGACAAAGTCTGTAATTGTTATACCTGCTATCATTCTTCATGCTTCATTTTCTTGACACTTAGCGTGGCTACAAATCTGGTCTCATCGTTGCATAGTTCTTTGCGGGTCGAAGTTTTCGGCAGTTCAGTTATGATGGGAGAAGCTTGTACCCAGTCACTGTGTTGATATCTGTAGCATCTCCTTTGTGAAAGGAGGTAACATAAACCAATATTTAGTTGTCCTAACTATGCATCAACATCTATACCAAGTTTAAAAATCAGAAATTAAGCAACCATAGACGGCTTATTCAAAAAACTTCGGCTTTTTAAGAATCATATCCGAATCACCAACTTTTAAAATACTATTAGCAATTTCAAATACTCACCTCCTCATTGTTATGAATCTCAGAAATTCACTTGAAGCAGTCAAGCTGCAATAGCTACCCTGGTTTCAAGTATTCTCCTGCGTAGAAAGGCATAAAGAATTTAAATTTAGGCGAAAATTATTATAGTTATATACAACGAAGAAAAGACCATACATGTGTAGTATCTTCCAGTAACAATCTTCAACGCTTTTGATGCATATTCTTCCTCCCTAAACTGAACATACGCATATCCCAGCTGAAAATAGCAGCAAATTCATCGTTAGATTATGTCTACAGAAGATAAAAGATACGGCAAGTTCAACAATTTAGCATGTGGTCAAGTCAGCAAGATTGCCTTTCTAATACTCAATCATGGACACATAATTCATTTAACTGATGTTAAATTGAATATGCAAGACTAAAGATGACAAAATAAAAGCAAACCCAATGATAACCTGAACAACTCTGTAAATCCAAGGTCCAATGTTTTTCCAGAAACCATATTAAGATCCAGTAGTAAATTATATGCTTTCACAGCATAAGCCAACTTCTTTTGGTGATAGTGTAATTGTATTATACAATCGGATGGAAACCTACAAATTTCAGTTTCAAATAGTATAGAATGGTTATTTAGTATAATAATTCGGGATAAAATGGATACACAAAACAATTGTACCTAAACTTGGGCAAGGCTGATTCCAGTGCCAACAATTGAGATTGTGAAATGACACGTTCCTTTCCTCAATGGAGCTCCAATACCTCCATATAACCTCCTACCTTCGCTATGAATCGCAATAAAATAAGCAGTCAAGTATAAGTAACTATTTATACATTAAAATCATTCTTATACATACTCCACACCATTCCGTGTACACTTTCTACACTTTCGACAACCCGACAACCCAAATAATAACAATTAACCTAACCAATCACACAAACCCTAATCTACCAAAGAAAAAAAGATACATGCTGACCCCTTTTTGCAACTGCATTAGATGTTGTTTGTGATATTTCGCGACACCCACATAATCAAATCAGTTAAACTTCACAAAACCCTAAAAATCGAAAGCTCAAGAGTTTATTATTTACCTGGATATAGCGAACGAAAAAAATTATGGCTGATGCTCCATACGGTTCGCATCAGTGTCTCTTCCACCACTGGTTGTATCGCATCAATCTTTTACACCGATGTATGGTACTCTTATCTGGTTATCATGGCGCATATAATTGAGGCGGTTACTGTTTGTGACAGAGTATTCGTGAAGTTTCTGGTGTTGCGTCATTTGTGTGCGACAGAGTATTTAGTGTATATCGTTTAACGTAAATGGGCTTCAAATGGACATGGGTCTCAGGCGTGTTAACGGGCTGAAAAAAAAACCGGGAGTCCAACATACTACCCGACGTCGTTTCATTTGGTAATTAATATATATAGTAATTATTACAATGGTAAGTGATTGAGTGGTGTTTATTTACCACCTAATGGCTTATGCAATATGCATCAAGTTATTTTTTATCCGGTTAAGGCTTGTTGGGGCTTGAGTTGGGCCAAGGTTGGTCCGGTTTTTTCTGCCAAATGCCCAAATCCATTTCTATAAATAGTTGTTAAAATAATGTAAAATTTATTCCATTAAAATATACATAACAATATAGTGGAAATTTAGTAGGAGAAAAAAATATATACATGGTAAATCACTAAATCATATGTGTAACCATTTCAAGACAAAGCCTAAGCACTCAAAAGAAAATTACAAAAACAAATTTCCTATTATTAACTCACTGATTGAAGAGTTGAAGCCCCATATGGCCATATATGCCGTCACCATCGGTATCCATGTAACCAGATAAAATTAGACCAAGTGATGACGTATGTAATGACGAGCCCAATTATATTAGGCTATATATACATATCGAGTCCATTGTAAACAAAACTCGGGTAACATCAATGTTTCAAATGTAATCATTTTTAATTTCAGGTTATTCGTAGCCAAGAAGAGATTTTCCCCGGTCATCTGCATCCAGGGATTCTCTATGGCACACAAGGACAAAAGCACACAATGCACCATTAGTTGTCCTCACTCAAACTTGTTAGTTAAGAATGTATACGTGGCACGCTCTGAGTGATCAGACGCCAGGAATATATCGGTCCGTCGAACGAGATGTAGGAACGATCATATTCACAGGTCTTGGGCCAACGAGGTGACATTGCGTGTCATTCTATATGCTCATGGAATGGTCAACACTTGTCATCTATCCATAAATGAGCTCAAAATCCTAAATCAATTGTGGGAAACTAGAAGGGAGGTTGACTAGTTTACCGCATCGTTTTCTTTAGTTATAAAAATTACTTTGTGAAAAACTTAGATTCAAATGTGCATAAAATCAATCAACACCAATATGAACACAACACTATGCTAACACAATCAAATAATAAGTATGTAAAGAAAAGAGATGGAAAGATCAAACCGAGACAACGAGATTTATAGTGGTTCGGTCACGAAGCTCTTCTTCGCCCTACTCCACTCCCCNNATAAAATCAATCAACACCAATATGAACACAACACTATGCTAACACAATCAAATAATAAGTATGTAAAGAAAAGAGATGGAAAGATCAAACCGAGACAACGAGATTTATAGTGGTTCGGTCACGAAGCTCTTCTTCGCCCTACTCCACTCTCCGAGTACCACACTCGAGAGTTCTAAGCACTATGTCAACAAAGCTCCCTTCAGGCGGAGAAAACCGTACAACGTCGCTTACGTTATTTTCCGACACTAAGCTAGATGTCGAGTACTAATCTTAGCTAGTACCAATCTACCACGATCCACTTGATCCTAACTTCTTACACGATCTACACGATCCTTACTTATCACACGATCAACACGATCCTCACACTATACTCTTGATCCACTTGATCAACACACAAGTACACAAGCTACTAAAGATCCTCAAGATCTCAACAAGATCACAATGATCAACACAAGACAATAACGAAATACTATGACACTTGATGTATGTCGAGATACACTCAAGTTAACACCTAGTAATGCAAGTGCACTACACAAAGACTCTAACACTTTGTATCTTCTTGATACTTTGTGTTCTTCTCTTGGCTAGTAGAGGAATGGAGGTGATCTTTGGTTGGATGAAAGGATCACTCTTAAAACAAAAGAAAACTAACTAATGATCAAAGGAATGTAAGTATGTTAGGAGTATAGAACTCAGAAAGTTTTGTGTGAAAAAGGATGATCAAACTCTGGGAAATGAAGTGGTATTTATAGAATCTGAAAATCTGACCGTTATAGGGGGACGGCACCACTAATTGCCACACGGTACCACTAAAATTTAGTGGTACCGTGGTACCGTGCCAGACAAAGACGCTCCAAATTTTGTTTTTAGTGGTGAAATTTTATTTGGGAGAGTTTGGAGCTGGTTTGGGTAAAACATAGCTGTTGGGGATTTTTGAAATGAATTTCCCAAGTAAAACATTTCTTTATAATTCAAAAATAATTTGTAAAATGTATTTTTGAAAAGAAAGTTTTGTCAAGCTAAAAATGTGAAGTTCAAAACACAAATTCACTTCTTTGATCATTTGTTAAGTTGTATATTTGTTTGTTCATACCTAGAGTGATTAATGTAGGAATCAGATATATAGACTAAAAACTTGTTTACGTTAGTTTTGACGCAAGATGTTTTCACATTTTGTTATCATCAAAACATAGAGATATCGAGAGATGAGAATAACGTTTTTAGATATTATTTGCATCAACATCACTCTTTACAAATTGAGAGAGTTTATAATTATTTTCACACATGTAATATAAGCATGTTTCATAATACTATTCAGGCGCACATTTGATGTCAATGTTAACCCGGCTACAACATATTTATATTTTTTCACTGAATTTTTAATAAACATTAATGAGAAACTAAACATAAGATCAATTCATACCCAAAATCTGAATTTCACATACAATCATTTATCTTTAATTAAAATTTAAATTCATAAACTTTTCATCGATTAAGTCCTTTCGTACAACTAAGTTTTATCACAACAATAGTTGGTAGATATAGCTCTACGTTAACGTTTGTAATCTGGGTAGTGCTCGCCTCAACATAAGCACTCACGAGGTCTTCAAGTGACAAGTGCGCTGTGTGGAGTATTTTGAAATGGATAAATAAATGGGTTAATGCTAATTTCGGTTCTATTGCAAGCGTTAAAGGTGAAAACATCTTTTNCCCCCCCCCTCTCTCTCTCTTAATCCTTTGGCACCATCTTAGAGCTTTTGTTTACAAAATCCAGCTTTTCGAAAAAAATAATAAAAGTAATAGAATAACTCCATATCAGGGCTGTCATATTGATTTGGGTGGCCCGGTGCGAAATTACGTATGAGGCTCGTAAATTATAAAAAACTTAACTATTATGAAAAATTGATCAAAACATAATATACTTAGATATGTATAAGTACTAATGGACATATACTAAATCGGAAGCCCCTCATATAATATTTAAAAAGGGCCGTAAAAATTCAAGTTAGCTATGTATAAATATACTTAAACTTATATAAATAATAATTGAAATATATTAAATCGGAGCCTCCTTCACAAATGATGGTTCACTGCAGCGGCTAATAGCCGCCATCACTCCATATTAAAATAAAAAGTTACTCGTAAAAGATAAAAAGGAAACCACCGGGAAACATCAAAAACTCAAAAAGAAAAGTTCAGATGTAAAAACTTACATTTTAAAAAGTGGCCATTATTTTATAGTACTCACGAATAAAAAGATTTTTTTATAATGACCAAAGAGATATTTTAGTCATTAGATCAACAATAAATCAATTGTCATTTTATATAACTAACAAATATTAAAATAGATAATTTAGACATGTTTCTAGCCTCAAAAAATATTACAAAAAATCATCATTATCTCCAAACGTCATATTCTGAGTGGCTTAATTCCATAATTCAAAACAACGTAGGACCACTTAAACCCACCACCTTTTACCACACATTTATTATCAACCGTAGATCCCATAATAATAAGCATCATCATGTCATACCTTAAAAAGCTCCACTTACAAACACGTTGACTTTTCTTCACCCTCATTCTCTCCGCCCAAAAACCATCAAAACTCATTTGATCATTGAACCTACGTCGTTTATATGGAGTTACCAGTGATTACAAGAACACCAACGACAACGACTTGTTTTGGTTGCAAAGGTGGTGGTGGTGGTTTTGTAGGGTTGCCTGTGAGGTTTAAGAAGTGGAGATATGAAAAAAGGGTGGTGGGTGTGAGAGCTACGGTGGAGAGAAGTGGTGGTGGTGATGGTGGTGAGGGGAAGTCCGGTGGTGGTTACAGGAGCTCTGGTATGGAGGTGATCACTTTTAATGACAGTAAAAGTTTCTCAGATGAGTTGCCTGCTTGGGATGATAATATTGGTGCTGTTGTTAGACTTACTTACGGCATCGGTTAGTTTTTACTTTTATCTTTTTCCAAATGAATATTTACGGTTTCGTAAAAATAAGAGAAATGAATACGGAGTAGTTAATTTTGTGGCTAAAATTACATAGAAACAGTTTATTAGCTTATGCAGAAATGAGCCACCAATTAAGCTAGCTTATTTTATGCTTACCACGTGTACTTGTTGGTACCAAGGTCCAAGGACAAATCATTTTCGGGTTGGGGATCTGAATTTAATAGGCCATTAATGTTCTACTATGAAAGGTTTGACGATTGGTGTTGGAGAAACAATCATGTCATAATTATTCACCAACCAGTATTTATTTTTGCTTGTGTTACGAGTATTTTTTTTGTACATTTGTGTGTGCTACCTGAAGTTAATTTTGTATTTTGCTTATTATCTTGTTTCTGGCTAAGCGAATTTTGATTTAAACTGAATATATATTGATGTAACTAGTACGAATGTACGATTATATGAATCTGTTTTTGATAAATATAGTTTTGTACGTAATGAGAAAAAGTGAAAGTAATTTGTCTATTTGCTCTTTTTAAGCTATAGAAAATCTATTTCTGCTTCAAGTTTATTACCCTATCATTGTGTAATACTTAAACTACTTTTAAAAGTACAAGTCTAGACACTAAACTTGCTATAAATAGTATGAATCTAATTGAGTTGCTAAAAAAACCAGCAACAAGACTATGTCTTTGAGTTCGGATAATATGAAGTACTATTTAAAGTGTTTGTATCTAATTATTTTGATAATGAAAACACGACACAGGCATATATGGAACGATGGCATTAGCAGGAAACGTCATATGCTCGGCCATAGGAATTGATAGCACAGGAGGCTATACACCGTCACTAGATGCTATTGTGACAGGAATCGGATATGCTGCTCCTCCGATCATGGCTCTTCTGTTCATATTAGATGTGCGTTTTTGTAAAATGGGCCGCCTCTTTTATAATTTTTTGTTAATGTTTATGTTCCAATGTTGTTTATTTCTTTGTGTAGGATGAAGTTGTTAAGGTATCACCACATGCTCGTGCAATAAGGGATGTCGAGGATGAGGAGTTACGGAGCTTCTTCTACGGAATGTCTCCGTTACAGGTAAAACATATGTTAATTTTGTGAGTCTTATTGTTATTGTATCATGATGCATTATCCTTTTGGTTTGATGATGTTAATTTAAACTTGAAATTTTTAGGGGTGTTCACAAATCGTGATGATGTTAATTTAAACTTGAAATTTTTAGGGGTGTTCACAAATCGGGTAATACCCACAGGAACCGAAAACCAAAACCGAACCGAACCGAATTTGTAACCAAACCGAATTTGCCATAACCGTACCGAACTGTATTAAATAGTCGGTTTTCGGTTTGGATATGGTTTTGGCAAAATGAAAACCGAACCGAACCGAAAACCGAATCCACAATATATATATTTTTTATATATTTATATTAAAAAATACCATTAAAACTTTTTCCTAATATAAATATAATATTTTTAAGCTTGATTTTTTTTTGGGGGGCTAAAAATCTATATAAGTAAATGAAAAAATATATAAATTATGTAATTCGGGTCAACCCGACAACCGAACCAAATTGAAATTCGGTTTCGGTTCGGTTTAATCCAATATAAATTTGTTTCGGTTTTACCTAATTTTTTTAACCGAATTAACCAAACAAGACGATAACTGAACCGATGAACACCCTAAGCTTTTTGATGAATGGGTCCTTAACTTGAGGCCCATTTTCAGTGGGCTAATAAACTTGGATGCGCGCCTAGAATCCGTAGCCCTAAAATCATAAAAATAACAGAAATAACAGAAAACAGTCAGTTGGTTTTTCAGTTTTGGTATATCCTTTGGAAAGGTAAGGGTGCGTTTAGTTGGAGGAAAACACCCTTGTTTTCCGCAAAATGTTTTGTGGAAAACAAGGAAAACAGAGATCGCGTTCAAATCAGAGTTTTCCAATAAAATGTTTTGCAAAATACAATATCCCCTTTTTCCTAAGTTAACAAGGAAAATTACAAAACAAATTTTAGTTGTTTTCTTTGTTTTCCTTTGTAACCCACAAACCCCCTTCCCCTTCTTCAAAATAGAAAATACATACATCAACTAAACGCGTTTTCTATATTTTCAAGTGTTTTGTGGAGATAAATTCCCCTTCCAAATTTTTACAAAACTAGAGATAGAAAACAAGAGAATTTTTTCTCCAACTAAACGCACCCTAAATATTTCACACACATATACTTCCTTATAGCTCAAACATGTGTGAGACGAGACTTGAACTCACAACTCTTGGTTGTGAGTCACTCACATACTGCTAATAGACCTTGTAAATATGAAATGGAGCCTATAAATCCCATTTTCAGATATATGTGATTTCCTTCATGGGATTCAATTTGTGATAAAGGGCCGATTTAAAAAAATGAACTGTGACTGACAGAAACAGATTATGTTGTTATGCAATTGGATAATTTAATGTATGCCAGATTATCCTTGTTGCAGTTCATGCTTATCGTTGCTGCAAGTTCTGTTGGCGAGGAGCTCTTCTACCGGGCTGCTGTTCAGGTCGGTTTTTCAAGTCATCAACTAGTCCTTCTAGTAGATAGTCTTCAGAAAACCACAAAGTTTTAAATTTCATTATATTCCTTTGCAACTATGCAGGGAGCATTGGCTGATGTTTTTCTAAGGGGAACCGAGTTAGTAACCGATGTTCGTGGAATGGCTGCACTGGTTTGTACAACCACATGTACTTCCATGGTTGGAAATTTAAACATAGCTTACCCATAATGACAGCACTCTGCTCTTTGTCTTGTAGGCTGGTATGCTGCCACCATTTGTACCATTTGCCCAGGCGTTTGCAGCCGTGATCACAGCTGCTCTCACAGGTTCACTCTATTATGTTGCTGCATCTCCAAAAGGTTTGTCACTCATTCCATATAATAAACTGCCAATATCATTTTTTTTCCCGCAAATAGTCCAATAGCTAAATGTTTGTTTTAATATGCCATATTCCTCTTTAGATCCTACTTACATCGTGGCACCAGTTTTGAGCTCTCGTTCTGGTCGTGATGACATGAAGAAGCTTTTTGCAGCCTGGTACGAGAGGAGGCAAATGAAAAAGATATATTCTCCTTTACTGGAGGGACTTCTAGCTCTATATCTTGGATTTGAGTGGAACCAGGTATTTTGTGAAACTTTAATCTAGCTATGATTTTTATTTTGTGAAGAATTCACATGATGATCTTTTTTATATGTGATACTAATGTGACAGACAAATAACATTCTAGCGCCCATTATAACACATGGGATATACTCTGCAACGATACTAGGACACGGGCTTTGGAAGATCCATGATCACCGGCGAAGACTCCAGCAGAGAATCCAGGAGTTAAAACTCGAAGAGAAGAACTCAAGGAGGTTCTAAAACTGAACAGTTACAAACTTTTTTTTCACCCTTTTGGGTAAAGGAAATCTGTATATTGCATGCACATAAGAGGTTAATTGTAAACAGAATAATAAGAGTGTACAAAAGTAGCATACAAGCAAGGTTTCATTTTTTGAACGCCAAAAATAAACAGTATAACTTCCTTATCGTTAATAGATATATAGTAGACAAAAGGTAATCATCAAACATTTAACTTCTGTTGCTAATCTGATTTCACACTAGAAGAGCTCATTGCTTGCAAATTTCGTTCTCAGTTAAAGCTGTATGGAGAACAGTTAGAAATAAGACATAACATTATATATATTCATAAATAAAAACTAGCTAGAAGCTAGATCACATCAACATTAAACACTTCGCTACTGACCAAACTGACTACTCTTAACTTACGAGAACGGCGTTCGACCCTAAACTTACACATGACATAAACTTAAACCAATTACGTTTGACCCTAAACTTACACATGATCCTAAACTTATGCTACTCGACCACACAAAAGACACATAGATAGTGAAATCAATACAAACTAAAGCAAGTATTTGTAAGTATCAAAGGCAGCAGAAACATGGTTTAGTGCTCAGATATATACCAGTTGTACTCAAGGGCACAATTCTCGACTTCTTAGCATGACCAATCGGACTACATAGACTATTAAACATTTCCTCACACAAGTTTTTGCATTATCTCGTTCATTTCCACCTGAAATGCATCAATGTGGGCATCAAGACTAGAATTGACTTGCTTATGATATTGGATTCTTTATGGTCAAATTACTTGTATAAAGTAGGTGAAAAACATTAATACTCCAAAATAAGGAACTGTACCTAAGGATAAGAAAGATGACCGATTTGCAAGTACAAATAAGGAATACTAATGCAAAGTTCACGTCAATACTAATGCAAAGTTTTTCACGTTTTCACATACTCAACTATCCATTTCGACCTTTGGCAGTACACCGAAGATGGGTCATTATAGTTGCTCTGAAACAAGAGCAAGAGGGTGGGTGAGTGGGAGTAAAGATTACCGATGCTTTTCGAGCCCATGCAGTCGAATAAGACTTGTGCTTATTTCATGACCCTACCCCCTAATCTCTCTGCAAATTTGACAACTTTCACTCTGCATATTTTGGTCCATATCTATTGCTGCTGTTCTATGGGATCCATATCTACAAAAGTAAAGAGAGAAAGTGATACAGTCCACAGTGAAATGAATTGATCACTTGTCAGCACTATGTGTTTTTGTTATCACTCTGTTCTTAAGTATTTTTTTGTTTGTAGCTGTTTTTCTGATCTATAATATTCTAACTTTAACTATTAGTTCTCTAGGTTGTTACCTTTACATTTTTTTTTTTGGAAAGGCAACACTTTTTAGAACCCAAATAAAGAACAAAGATACAAAAAATGGCATCCCACCCCAAATAATCAAGCAAATTAAATGAAAGGATAAGACCCAAAAGCACAAATAAAATACACTAAGAAGCATCCCAAAACCAAAACTAAACCTATGACACACTTACCGCGACTAGCTATGGTAAATAGTACGGTACTACAGTGTAAATAGTACAGTACTACAGTGTATATCGCTTCAATTACTTACCGCGACTAGCAAAATCTTATCTAACGTCGGATCGACTAGCAAGACGCATTTTAATGTCTTACAACTGTAGGGTTTTAAAACTTGAAAATGTTGAACTAGTCTTATTACATTACAAGAGAAATTTCTTATAGTGACTGAGTGTAAACTAGTCATATCTTTAGACAGTTTTTGAAAACAATAGTAATAGTCTTATTCATGTTATTAATAAAAAAAAAAAAAAAAAAAAAAAAAAAAAAAAAAAGGTCTTATTCTTTTTTATCCATGCTTTCCAAAAACAGGTATGTCTTTGTAAAAAGTGTATGGTGAGTACGTTTTGAGATTTTTAAGAACGAAACAGAGAAATTAGGGAGTGGGCCGTCATTAAAAAGTGAAATGTTTGCACCTTAGAGCATCCACTATGGATAAACCTATTAGAGGTTTATAAAATTGACACATCTTATAATGTCATTAATTCTTAAAACTCTTTATGTTATGAACCTATTCCTACTATGGATAAACCTTTTGATGTTTATAAACTTGCTACAATATTTGAATGTTAGTTAAAAACAAAAGTCAAAAAAGGAAAATAAATAATTTTTGGACCTCTCCAAGATCCTAGACCTTTTCATGCCACCTAGGCATGAAATGGTTTCTCACTATGGTATAAAAATTCATGGACCTCTTCATAAGTGTTTAGACCTATTCTTAAACTTCCATAGTGGATGCTCTTATAGAAGTTGTGGTTAAAAGCTACTAAAAAACTAAGCTTATTACTACTCTTTTGAAATTGTGCAATCAGAGTATCAAGTATGATGTATTCACCTTTTTATTATTATTATTTTCCTTTTATACGGCATGTGAATATGTTTTGGACCTTTTTATGACACGTACATTTAATACTTTAGAAAATAAAATAAAAGAGTGGGGTAAGAAATAATTTTGTTGTTCGTAAATATTGTCTTTACTGTTGTCGACCATGTTAGTTTGGTGTCCGAGTGGCATTCTCATATGGTTTTTCATGTTTGCGTCTTAAATTCCGCTTGTTTTGTATTGTACTTTTAATTAAATGATGCCTTCCCTAAGATTATATATATATATATATATAATCTTAGGGAAGGCATCATTTAATTAAAAGTACAATACAAAACAAGCGGAATTTAAGACACAAACATGAAAAACCATATGAGAATGCCACTCGGACACCAAACTAACATGGTCGACAACAGTAAAGACAATATTTACGAACAACAAAATTATTTCTTACCCCACTCTTTTATTTTATTTTCTAAAGTATTAAATGTACGTGTCATAAAAAGGTCCAAACATATTCACATGCCGTATAAAAGGAAAATAATAATAATAACAAAAAGGTGAATATATCATACTTGATACTCTGATGACACATTTTAAAAGAGTAGTAATAAGCTTAGTTTTTTAGTAGCTTTTAACCACAACTTCTATAAGAGCACTCCCAATGGTAACTTGAGTTATCTAATAACTCAGCGCCACGTCAGCTTTAACACAATAACTCAACACCCACAACAATAACTCACAATAACTCAACCATAACTCAACAACAATTTACAAAAACACTCCTTCATTTAGGGGAGAAAGTGA